>MU392652.1:0-146577 GCA_022578505.1 Nemania abortiva
GCTCCCCCGCCCCCCCCCCCCCCCGCCCCCCCCCCCCCCCCCCGCCCGCCCGCCCCCCCCCCCCCCCCCCCCCCCCCCCCCCCCCCCCCCCCCCCCACGTCCTCGCCTGCTATTTACATGGACGCCGACCAATGGATCCGAGCAGCCTTACTATATGAATCAAAAGAGCTAGCCCACTCTTGTAGGCCAACACATAGGGTTGTATATAAGAGACAGAACAACGGCTCCGACGTCTCTGACGAAGCTGGGCCCTGCTTGGTCTGTATGCTTACATGTGATGGTTCATGAGAGAAATAGCGTATGGTAGATGCAGAGAGACATTACTTATTTAGTTTGCAAGCTTGCTATGCTAAATACTTAATATTTATGTTGAATCATCCCCTGCGTTTACGCTAGTCTGACACACATGATTCCCAGTGGCACGGGCCGCCCACTAACGTCACAATAAACAAGAATTCCTCGCTTCTTATGATTCATCCCATTTGTGAATCCCAACCCTGGTCTGGTCGCTACCCCCCCAAGGGTTCTGTGTTGTGGTTGGTGACCGCTTCCGCACCTATGATGCGATTCGGCGCACACTGTGAGAGCCATTACCACATAGAGAGCGAGCCGGAAAGCCAGTCAGAAAACGAAATGACGAGTCGTAGGGTAGACGGAGCCAGTCAGCCGTCCTGTGATTTTTCCCGCAAACGATCAGATCATGAACAAACCCAACGCCTGAGGAGTGCAGCAAGCCACATTAGAAGTGGAAAGTGAATGCGACAGACACATTTCTAATCGGATTACTCATCTCGGTGAACGTAAGGCATGGTTACCTTTACCTACGAACGCACGTCCCTGGTTTTTTCACTGATCTAGGCTAGGCGCATAACCTCACAGAGCGATGTCCACCTCACTTTTCAACGCACTGAACTTCCATATAGAGGAATCAGTAGTTATAATCCATAAAGTGGAACAGGGATCAACAACTATCCAGCCTTGCGACTGATGCGCTCGCTTCCTCTGTATGCTATCTAAGCCACTTTAGCCCTGGTATCACTCAGGGCCGGCGCGCTAGATAGAAAATATTAGAAACCTGTGTTCTTTCATAGGTCTCGTATCTAGGGCTGTCGGCATCCTAGAAACAAAGAAGCAACCAAACTCCAGCAAATGCGTGCAAATTTCCCTTGTCCACAGCGATTCCCGATCCCAGAACGCCAGTCCCATGCAATCTATAATTCAGGAAAATATCAATTTCCCGCCTGTTCGTCTCCCTCCCCCTATCTCTTTTTCCGTTCTTTTTTTACAGGAATATGTATGTATGAGCGCGAACGGAACACCCCGATGTCAGAAACTTTCCAACATAGCCATCTTTCCGCACCCGGATCACTATCGTTTCATATGAGAGTAATCCTTGAGCAGGTGCGCCATATGCGCATTGCTCTGGTGTTTCGGCGGGCGCGTAGTCTTCCTCTTCTTCGCGGTCTTCGCCGTGGCCTTGGCATTGTTCGTGGGGGCCTCGCTAGCGGGCTTCTGGCCGAGAGCCAGGAGCTTGCGCACCATGTCATCAGGCGCGGGCAGCTCGATGCGGTGCCACATGGCCAGGAACTCGGGGTCCACGGCGTGAGATAGGCGAGGTTCGTCGAGCCACACGAACTTGGCGTGGTTATCCTTCTTCGTACGGACCACGAGGATCTTGTGCTCCTTCTCTAGCTCCGTGATGGCCTGATCGCAGTCGGGCCAGCCGTCCTTCAAGTCCTTGACGCTCAACGAGGACGCGTCGGTCTTCTGCTGCAAGTGCGCGAGCAGCGTGATCTTGTCGTGCACGCCCGGGATCTTGGCCTTGAACTGGTACTTTCCGGTGCGCCAGGCGGGTTGGTCGCCCTTGGCATTCTTCGGCGCGGGGATGTGGTCGATGCGCGAGTGCTTGTGCATGAGGTTCACGAATATCTTCTGCTGGTGCTCGGGCAGGTTGTGCAGCGTCAGGTGGTCCAGCACCTCCTGCAGCGTCTTCGGCGCGCGCTTCGCCTTGAGAAAGTCGACCACGTACGTCAGCTGCGTCATCATGTGCGTGCCGAAGTCCGTCGCTTTGGCGGCTGCGGCGGCGGCCGCGGGCGTCGGAGTCGGCGAGGCGCGGTCTCTGATGCTGCTGACATTGTCGCGCTTCTGCCGTTTCGATGCGGACGAGGGCGTGCCGGAGGCGGATTTGGTGGGCGAGGCGTTCGAGCCGGGCGCTGGCGATGGCGGCGCCAGTCGCTTGCCGTTGTTGTTCAGTTTCGATGACGCGAGTGAAGACATCGTTGCAAGAATAAGGTGAGTAATTGATGCAGAGACGTTGAGGATCGTTCTTGTCGAGAGACGACAGAGGATGAAAGAAGGAGGATTGACGTATCGATTTGAAAGTAAGGCTGAAAAAGGCAAGGGTAGATAACTAACAAGATCGATCCACTAGGTAGTTATTGTCCGTCCTTGTTGACCAGTCCGGCCTAGGTTAGGTTAGTGTTCGTGGCGGGGTCGGTGTGGCTTACGTACTAGACCATGTTCTAAAATTTACGAGTTCTACCATATCGGGATTAGCACGCTTTCCCACCTGATCCATCTTACATATTGGTAATTAATAACATACAGATGAAAATTGTCCTTAAAAATAAATTTATCGGTCAAGGAAATGGCACCGTGTTTCAAATTTATACCACAGTTACCATATTGGAAGATAGGTTGATATTGGTAATGGAAGTCGACATGGCATCGACTGCGAAGGGTCAACCACAACAGGTGGTTAACTCTAGAGCGACTCATTAATCCACCTCGATGTTGAATCTGGGTTGGATCTATGCAATCTGTTTTCATGTCTCAGCCTCCGTGGTGGTTTGAAATATGTCTACGCAATCGCGACTAGAGACAGCTCAAGCTGACTTCGAGTCTAGATGTTAATGTGTGAAGCGATCATCGTGAATAAGTAAGGCTATACATATCCAGGTCCAAGGTGACCTTTGTAGAGATTTCCGTATTATGAGCACAGCGGTTCGTTTAGACTAATAATGTATGCCACCCGGCAACAATTGGATAATTCATTTCAAATTAAGCAGATAGTTCTAGGTCGAAGAACAAATCTATAAGACTGGGTTTAGCAAAGACTCACTGTTCGCTACTACTGAGCACTTGACTTAGAGCAACCCATCAAGATTTCAGCTGTTATAAAAAGCGAGAAAACCAGTTTGCCCAGCTAGCATTTTACGTTGTGAGGCTCAATGCTCGAAGACCTAACAAGAGTTTTTATTTTAGTAGGAGCTTCTTGGGTTCGCCACACATTTGTCTCACAATGTTACTACCAAGCCCATTTGTGTTAAAAGTCACTTATGTAGGGAGGTAGATAAAGCCGCCGATATAGCCATATCATATTGTTCCACCTATTAATTTCTTCCCAATACTTATGCGATGGATCCTTCTCACATCGAAGCTAGGCTTGGTTCAATCTACTGCAAGTCAGTTGCTAGTAACTAAACCTACCCATCGACAGATCCAGACTAGGGACAATGATGATTGAGGTGTTGTTAAAGAGGGAGCACTTAAGGATGGCGTCAGACAGATTAAATGATAGGTATTTACTTTTCAAGAGAAAAGGAAGTTAGATAATTGAATAGGGAAAACGTCCCATTGGTTACCGCTACTGGCCAAGCAGAAAGCTGTTTCTGTTTGTTGTGGTTGTGTGTTATGCAATTATGTTGAGCAAAATCGGGTCAAGATAAACTCAGTCTAGGTTCGGACTAAAAGAAGAATAGCTCAGATGGGATACTTATCTACGAGGGGGATACTGGTTCGGGTGCTAGGGTTCCAATCTAATTAAAGACCAGGTACCCAATCATGGCTCCATCGAATGTGCCCACTCGGTATGGTCTCATCTATGCCAGCAACCGAGACCCTAGATTAGGTGCACTGAGCACTTACAGTATGAGCATCTCTAGCTATGAGAATGTACTATTAATGAGCCAATGTAGAAGGGGTTTCGGTCTCATGCTGTCTCCGGCGCTTACGCGGAGATTCGTAATATCATCTTTGGCAACGGCAACCCCTCAGTGCCACCTCCAAACAACCCAACCTTGAGACAAAGAAACATACTAGTACATGTTTCACTTTGGGGCAAATGCAAGACGTTAGCTCGAGGAATAAAATAGAATTGGCACGGCTGTTGCTATTGTCTATAAAACCTCTGCTCTCTACTGAACAAATTCTGGTTTGTTCTACGAGAGTCAATCCGGGTAGAAAATGACGAAGAGGTCGAACCATGCGCTTTGATCTATTACGAATCGGTAGAAGTTATATGTCAGGTAGGGGAAATATATCGCCATCATCATGTCAACCGCATGTTCTGGCATGCCTCTCCGCTCAGAGGTTTCATTTCCTTTGGATCCTCGGCAGCACCGGGCATCTCGGTCATTGATCATAAAACAGAATCATTCGCTATTTTTTTAAGCCTTGGTCTCCTGGCTCTGTAGGTATTGGTAGCCAAAGTAGGCGGCGAGACCACCGATGAAGACGAAAGCGTATAGAGCAGTGCCTAGACCGGCACCGCTTGTGTCGGCCGGAGGGGAGACGGCTGATACGGTGGCCTTAGGTGCGGGGTCGCCGGGCTGAGATGGCGTTCGTTAGCAGGCTGACAAGAGGAGACGAACACCGAGGGCAATCGGCGATCGGGGATTGGAAACTCACCTTGCGCTTCACAGTGCCGACGTAGTACTTTTCGAGGGTTTCCCTGGCCTCGTCACTGTGTCCGACATCCTCGAAGGCCTCGGTCGCATCCTGACCACCGACATCTAGCAGGACCTCCTCACCACCGCTGTAGAAGGAATCGGAGAGTCAGCTCAGCTCAATTGCACCCTCCGAAGGGGGGTTCGGGGAACCCGATGGCAAAGAAAGGATAGATACGATCTCGCCGGAGCTCAGGAGCACCGTCCGAGGCATCGACAAGAGTGAATTGGGCGACGCAGTGCACTTACGGATGCTCATCGATGAATTTGGTGGTATCGTAGACCTTATCGTGGATAACAACGAAAAGGTCCTTTTTGGTGTTGTGCTCTGCAACGTCTTGGTAGGTGAACTCCTTGTCAGCCATTTTAGCGATCGGGGGGATATAAAATCAAGAACGGAGACAGATATTCGATCTATATCGGCCGCGGGGAAAACGACGTGGCAGGTGGAAATGAGCGAGTTGGGATGTGGAAATAGGTAGGTAAGAAGAGAAAAGCAGAGATAGGTACTGGTGAGATTGCACAAGTTGATAGTCGGTCAGCTGTCGGTGTTCACAGGCCATAGGCCGGCGGGCGGCGTTCGCTGGTGCTAGTGGACAAGTTCCAAATTATTCTTTCCACTACCGTGCCTATCTGGGTATCTGTCTAGGTATCTAATGGAACTGAGTAGTGAAAATCCCCGCTGTCCCCGCAGAATGGCTGCTTGGAGCCAGTGAGACGCTAGCGCGGCCGGCAAGCACCCAATCCCAAAGTGGCCTGATGCAGCTGCAGCGAATCAGAAGCATCGTAATTGTTCATTGCTCTTCTTCCACTGAACAGAAACCATCAGCTTTTGCGGGACTGGGCTAAAATGGAAACCCCCGAACCCAAACTCTGTTATCGCTGCTGGGTCAGATACGTAGATGTATTTTAAGCACTTGGACCCTTGATTCCCGCTCAATTGTCAACCTGCTGAGGATTACGTACATATATATATGTCGTATAAGTACAAACAGATGTCGGGGATAGTAGCTAACTGCTAGGTATATACGTATGGAGGTAATTCCTCTCTACAGTAAGCATGAGGTGATTGATTAAAATTGCATAACTTGTACAAAGAGGTAGCACCCGCACCGGTGTCCCGAGCGGATGCAACTTAGATCCCAGAACTGGGGACAGGCACCATCCCAACCATAACTAATCCCTCCCCTCCAATGTGTCCTGTACGCGTAGACCGAATACGAGTAGAATAAATTTGATCAGCTCTCTTCTATGTATGCTCTTTCGGATTATGGATACGTCTGTACAGCATATCTCTGCATGCTTTAATCCGCAGGTAATTAAATATAGGCGGTTAGCCTCTTGTTCAACCCAACCTCTTGTACGGTATCTCACACAGCCAAGACTCAAAAGCTTATAGTTCCAACCCGATCGGATCCGCACGAATCCGGTACTCCGCAAGTAACAGGGCCGCCTTATGGGTGAAGGATGGGGGACTCCGGATATCAACATAAACACCCTTTATCTATTTCGTCGCTCATTCTCCGTTATTCGCAGCAATGATATCCGTCAAGCGCATACATAGTGTCAAGCGCGCATATGACGACACTAAACATTTCCTCGCTAAACCAACTTATCTTCTCGAACTACCACCTCCAATGTCTTGCCCTACCCGGTAGCTAGTCACCCTGTCCCATTCAATCTTTTGCCTCGTTACGGGAAGCTGCCTGCGCAAGCTCTTAAAGGCACCCTCGCTAAGACTCGTGAAGCCCCTGTTCAGCTCTTCTTGGTATTTTTTCTCGCCTGCCGCAATCTCTTTACAGATGCCGGCACCTGTGCCGGAAGACACCGAGGCGGTAATAGGTTTGTTGGTCAACAGACGCACGTTGCCGTCTTCGTAGTAGTGCACGTCAACCTTAATGCTACCCTCTAGGCTCCCTGAAGAGGGGTCGAAAATGTATAGGGATCGCCATCGTCCGTTCCTAGTTTCATTCACTATAAGCTACTATCCCCCGGTTCGTCTCGCAGATCTGAAACCATACCAGAAGTTATTCGGGCTGTATTTGTTTGCCACAATAATGATGGCAACCTTCGTGTCGTTTTCGGTAGGGTATACGCCGTATGAGGCGCTTGGATAGTGCTCCTGGATGTATGTTGACAAGCTCTTTAGTGTTGATTTCCTATATCCAGTGTCAACTCCCCCGAAACTGGTAGCGTCGTAATCGAGTCATAACGTACACCAAATCTGCCTGCGCACCCTCCAAACCGTAGCTCTGAACCTCGCTCGCTTTCTGCTAGGGTGTTACTATCGAGAACTGGAGATACAGTAGGCTGAGTCGAACCTGCGTAGCGTGATCAAAGGCGAAGCTTGACGAGCTCTCAACATCGAAATATCGACCACCACCAAGGGAGTTGTGAGAACTTATGATGACCTGCTGACTACTACCAGGCAACTTGACCGTAGCAAATTGCTCTTCGTTGTATTTTTCAAACGCTGGCCCCAGTTCGGACACGAGTGAGGGTTCGTTGATGGTTAAGGTCTTGATGTCTGTACGGTTGCGTAAGAAACGGTCGGTAGCTTCACGGTGTCAGTCCGGGGATTTCGCATACCATTGATCACATCTGCCAACTGGTTCCTATTTAGCTTCCAAGCGGTACAAATGTCTGGCATCGGTGGCGCAAGCTGTTTCCTACCTCTCCCGGTGGTGCGCCCTCCACAAAGGACTCAATGGTGGCTAGCGAGGATGCCATCTTGGGCCGCAACTCTTGACAGCGCTCCAGCCACGGATACAAGAGTTTATTGGGTTTCCCGTCTGGCGGTTCGTCTGATGTTCGATTGAGCGGCGCTCAGGAAAGTTTAAAGGGGGAATGTATGTCGGGGTAGGAAGGTCGGTTGTCATACTAGGTACCGGTTTACTGAAACAGCGAACGCGGGGCAAAAGGCGGGCGACCTAACAACCCAATTAGACCCACAACTAGAATATCTTACGGGTACGTAGCTCAGAGCCTGCTCATAGCTAGTCTACATACCTCAGATACTATCGGGTAGGTAAATGCTCTTTCTATATTTTCCAATTTCGACTTTATTCTTCCTCTGTACTCTACTCTCCTTACCTATAGCACATGAGTTTAATAAAATTGGATAACCCCCGAAATGATTACTAAGAAAACGTTGAAACGCTTCCTTATGCCAAAATATGCCAGCCAATGGTCATTTCGCTACCCATCAATGAATTCGCTATGAGGCGTTTAAACATGCACGAGGACCTCCCGCAACATAAGCATCATACCAGATCTAATACTCAATCAATTTCTTGATGCCATCATAAATCCCTATAGAATTGTTAGCCGAGCCAGGAATTTTGTCTTGCATTGAGTCACAACTTACTAGCAACATCAGGGATGTTGAACTTCTCAAACATCAGCGGCATATGTATGCTCCAGCCTGCGACCCGAGTTACGGGTGCTTCAAGTCGCAGAAACGTTTCCGCATCGCCTTGTATCGCCGCCGATACCTCAGCTCCTATGCCGGCGTTAATCATAGATTCGTGCACAACCATGCATCTTCCTGTTTTCTGGACACTCTTGAGCACCGTTTCTCGATCCCAGGGGTATACTGTCCGCAGATCGATGAGCTCGACAGAGATGCCCAGATCCTGCTCTGCTTTCTGGAGAGCTGCCTGGCAAGTGTATAGGGGTTGACCATAGGATATAATAGTCACGTTTTCTCCCTCTTTTAGTACCTCCGCCTTAGAGAGTGGTAATGTGTACGGACTGGTCGGCACTTGCTCTACTGCTGCTCGATACAGGATCTTAGGCTCCATGAAGATGCACGGATCGTTGCTGCGGATTGCAGACAACAAAAGGCCCTTCGCTTGCAGCGGCGATCTAGGCATAATGACTCGCAAGCCGGGTACGTGTGTGAAGAGACTCTCAGGCGATTGAGAGTGATATAAAGCTCCGTGCCCAACGCCGCCGCAAGGCATTCTAACTGTTAAGCCACCCACGCTTCGGCCCGTCTTCCCCTCGCGATATCTATATTTCGCCGCCTCGTTTACTAGCTGGTCGAACGCAGGAAAGACGTAGTCTGCAAACTGAATCTCCGCAACAGGGCGCATGCCCTCGGCGGCCAGGCCAATACCGAAACCCATGATGCCTTGTTCAGTGAGTGGTGTATTAAATACACGGTCCGCCCCAAAGTCCTCCGCAAGCTTCATGGTACAACGAAAGACGCCCCCAAAGGCGACATCTTCGCCAAAGATGAGCACATTCTCGTCTTCTACAAGCGCAGTAGCCAAGGCGTCGTTGACTGCCTGGAATAGGTTCATTCGCTTCGTAGTGCCATTCTTGACCTCGGGCGGGAGCTCTGGACTTTTCAATGCCGTCTGCGGGCTATGTGCCAATAAGGGTGTCGTAGAGTAATCGGTGGGGAGATTGAGTCGTGCATTTGGTGGGTGTGTTGAATAGTGTCGGTTGCTTACAATCGCCGCTACACTTGGAGGTTGCGAAGACAAGGACGCCAGCGTCCTATTTAGCGACCGGAGCAAAAGACGGTTCTTCATAGCGAATGAGGCTCTTCCAATCGGTAATTCCCACCATTGGCAGCCAATTGATGATAGGTAGGGTTGCAGAGAGAAGAACAATCTACAAAGAATAGAGGACACTCAGTTCCTCATCGTCATACGCCATTAAGCCATAAGCCGGGGAAGCTCGCTTAGTTGCGGCATTCCGTTTGACTAGGTACCTAACTTGGGTCGGACCCGGGTTAGCCAACCTTGGAAGTAGCTAACAACCCCGCTAAGATCTGTGCGGGTCCCAATTGTGACGGGATGACACCTATCGGTACAATGAATGGGGCAGATTGTTGCCCGGTCAACAACTTTTTGGACTGTGGGTGGCGGTAATTCCCAGGATGTCTTGCATTTACGGGACCTGCAAGTTCCCGTCTGTCTCTGTCGAGTGCAGATGCCAAGACATCCTCTTTAGAATCCCTCCAGAAATAGATTAAACGTTGCGTTCTGAGGGCATTCCTCGCGGCCGTTTAATAGCCTGCCAATTCACATTCCGCTGTTAGCATGGCACCCCCCGATGATCGTGACTCGAGAGAGCGTCGTCGTAGAGGGTCCGATGCGCACAGGAAGCACCATGAGAGACGGAAATCCCGAGGTCATGGCACCGCATCCACCTCTGAAGGCTCGGGCAGCCGCTCGAAACAGGCGCTTTCCATGGATGCTCTGGCGCAACTCAACGAACTAAACACCAGGGGTCATATCCCGGAACCGTCACAAGCCCGAAAGCCTGAACGAAAGCGAAGGAAACATCAACCACGGCGTGACGAATACGAGATCGTCGAACCGGAATATGAATCGCCACGAGCGGAACGGGCGAGGAACTACGAAGACAGGGATTTGGACAGAGAATACGATCCTCCACGGAGAACACGGCGTCGGCGGAATGAGCATTCAGAGTCAGAAAGAGAGTTCGAGTCACCGAGACGCCCAAGACGGACCCGTGCTCACGCAGAACCCGACTTCGACGGCAATGATGACGAAGAGTATCCACATTTAGAACAGGAAAGGAGGCGCCATAGAAGGAGGAAAAGGAGAATCGTCAGTGGCGCCATCGCCGAGGAAGGCAGATCAACCCCCGAAATACGAGGTGGCATTGGGAGTAAACATAGCAGTTACAACAGTATTGAGCATGAGAAGTCGATGCATTACAGTCCCCCAAAATGGACCAAGAAAAAGAAGAGATGTTAGTGTGTATAGCACTGTCCTTAAGCCTCACCACTGACTGCGTGCACAGGGATCGCAGCGGGAGTCGGCCTCGTCGTGCTCATTATCATTATAGTAGTCGCTGTAGTCGTGAGCAAGAAGAACACTTCCAAGACATCCGGGTCATCAGGTTCTAGTGGCATCGATGAGGATAGCGTACCAACAGCCGCTCGAGGAACCTATCTCGACCCTTTTACGTGGTACGATACCACAGATCTCAATACCACTTACACAAACGAGACGGTCGGTGACCTACCTATCATGGGACTGTTCACAGATTGGGATGATTCCGCACAAGCGAACGACAAAGTCCCAGCTCTTAACAAGGCCTGGGGCGATTACTCTAAGACTCCAGCACGCGGTGTCAACCTCGGCGGTTGGCTTTCATTGGAGCCCTTTATTACACCGTCTCTCTTCGACTACGATAGTAGACTAGGCATCATAGACGAGTGGACGCTAAGCACCTACCTGGGGCCAAAGACGACAGCCTCGACGATTGAGAAACATTACGCCACCTTCGTTACGGAGCAGACTTTCAAAGAGATACAGGCTGCAGGGCTTGACCACGTTCGCATCCCCTTTAGCTACTGGGCGGTGCAGACTTATGATGACGACCCGTACCTATTCCGGATATCGTGGCGGTATCTCTTACGCGGCATCGAATGGGCGCGTAAATACGGATTACGCGTAAATCTCGATCTACATGGACTCCCTGGATCACAGAATGGTTGGAACCATAGTGGGCGACAAGGTCCCATTGGCTGGTTAAATGGAACTAACGGGGAGCTAAACGCGCAACGATCCCTCGACGTACACGACCGCTTATCCAAGTTCTTCGCACAGGACCGGTACAAAAACATACTCACGTTCTACGGCCTAGCCAACGAACCGCAGATGGTGCAGCTATCCGCCAGTGCCGTGGTGTCATGGACGGAGCAAGCATTCAAAATAATACGCGCTAACGGGCTCACGTGGCCGAATGTCGTGTTTGGGGATGGGTTTATGGGACTCGCGAACTGGCAAGGCCTGTTGACTGGGTACCCGACATTGATCCTAGATGTCCACCAGTACGTCATCTTCAACAACGATCTCATCAAGTTCACGCACCAGGAGAAGGTCCAGTACGCGTGTACCGATTGGACGGAGCAGGCGGAGCAGTCGTCGGACACATCAACGGGATACGGGCCGACGATGTTCGCTGAATGGTCTCAGGCTGACACGGACTGCACCGAGTACTTGACCAACGTCGGCTGGGGCAACCGGTGGACGGGCACATACGACTCAGGCAACTCGTCCACTCAGGCCCTGACGCCCATGTGTCCAACATTGGACTCGACTTGCTCATGCGACGGCGCAAACGCCGCCGCCAGTGGTTACAGCGACACCTACAAGCAGTTCCTTCTCATGTTCGCCGAGGCCCAGATGACCTCGTTCGAAAAAGGCTACGGCTGGTGGTACTGGACTTGGGACACTGAGTCTGCTCCCCAATGGAGTTACCGCCAGGGGCTAGCGGCCGGCATCCTACCTGCAAAGGCATACGATCGCGACTTCAATTGTGATTCAGACGTGCCCGATTTCTCAGGGCTTGTCGAGACATATTAAGCCCGGAATGAACTACGCGTTTTAGATGAAAGATTTTTACTATCTACAAACTTGCTGTCTGTATGGCTTTTCTGGAATCATCTTGTCTTTCGCAAGGTTGGCGTTTGTATTGGTGCATATTTGGTTGGTTGGTTCTGGTTACGAAGCAATGTTTTGACAAGCAATTTCAGGAGGTCCCCCCCAACATACGAGGAACAAATAGAGTTGTCGTTCAGCATCTAGCATACAAAGCACATAATAGCATGATTATTGAGGCAGCCATGACACAATACGGCGTATTAGCACACTAAGTTTTCCTGAACGGAACGAAATATGACCCGCGTCAGCGTTCGTAGATCCTAAGTTCAAAACGTCTACGCGAAGGGAAACCCATCCAGATACTAAGCGGGACCGCAATTATCCTAAGAGCGGTCAACACGCCGCATCCAGCAGAGTCTAGATGTTATGTAGGACTTTGAGGCTCAAGGAGACTACTCTCCGCAGTCCGCTCATATCCACAAATACCGCGTCACGTATCGTACGAGGCTTAGTCGAACTGCGCGCCATGATTCAAGGGATCAATGAGCCATAACTGAAAAGGTGCCAAGAATACGACATCGAAGCCGGCGCCGTATCAGCATTCCAGCCCCGGCTACCGTTGAGCAGTTCCAAGCCTCCCGATGTAACCCAGCGTATGATTGCGATGACACTACCGCATCTCGGCATTGCCAGGCCCTCAATTCCCTTTTTAAAATCTGCTCGCGATCGCCGCGGCGTTGATCGACTTAGTCAGTCAGCTAGCTCCTCGAGACCAGGGATGGGGAAGGGAAGCCCAAAAAGAAATTGAGCCGGGGGGGTTTCACATCAGGCCGGTCCTTGGTTGATTGATCTGGTTGGTCGCCCGCGGGGGGGGGGGAGGGGTGCTGCTGTGCTCTGGGAAAATATGACTGTCTGTCTGAGTCTCTCAAAGGCTGGCTGAAAGGGCCGTAAATGTCGAGAGATGTAACCCCATGTGCCGTAGATCATTGGGCGATGCAAGAAGCCAGAACACGAGGTTGGACAGCGCCCGGCCGGGGGGGCAACCCGCGCCAGCGAATCTTCTTTTCTGTTTCTCGACGAAACGTCGAACGAGGACGGTGCAGTGCAGTGCGGTGCGGTATGATGCGATGCGGCTGAAGCGCAAGATAGGAAAGTGACAAGTACCTAATACAGTACTTGAAAAGAAAAAAAGGCCGCAGGCTGTGATGTACGTCTATATGTATGTATGTATGTACGCACGTATGGTATGGTATGGCGTATGTGCGTACGCATTTATGTATATAGTATGGGGGCCAAAACCTCGCCTGTTAAAGGCCTGGTTCATTGGTACCTGACTAATGTACTGTGATGTGATGATGGCCTTACCCGGCGCGACGAGACTGGGCCAAGATGTGCTGCTGCTGCAGGCTGGGACATGCACGATCACTCAATTCAACCACACGTATCGAAACTTGGGTAGCGCGCGCGACGCATGCTACGGCGGTGGCGAAACCCAAGCGCGCCTAACGAGGCTCACCGACTTCCCTTCCCTGCGCGAAGCAATTACATACATATACGTACATACACCTATCTACACGTACATACATATATACATACATTTCGTACATGCTACATACATACACGACTGCAATATAATCTATCTTACCCACCCACGTCTTGTGGCGGCAAACCTGGAGAAGCCCATGGGTAAGAGGTAATATCAGGTTGGAGAGAGTGAGAGCTCTGACGCGAAATTCGAAGCCCCTTTGTGCAAGATCGATTCGATGAATCCCTCACGCATCAGCGCGGCGTCCGATACCCGAAATCTGCGTTGCTCTCTGCTTCGTCGATCGGCCAGGCAAGCCGATCCTATGGGAAAGGAGGGCACACGAGATCTAAGACGGGGGAATAGGGGGACAGGAAACATGCCATCCCTTGTCCATACGTAGCCCGCAACAGGGGAAGCCGTTCCTGATACGAGGGCTTCGCGCCTCTTAGCATCGTGATCTGCCAGGTTGTCGAGATCAAATCCTTGTAGCTTTGCGTACCCTGACCCAGGCACATGAGGTGCCCCTCGGTTTTGGTTTCGTAGAGATTAGAGCTGGATATTGGCTGGGATGGATGATCCCGAGCAACAGATGGAAAAAGATCAACTTGGGCCCGTTGTAACCACCAAGTCATCAGGATGGTCATTGGTTGACGAGATAAGGTATCCTTTCCAACGACTCTGTAGGAGGCGTTGTCGCTAATGCAATGTCCTTTCTGTGTCAGCAAAGTCCTATGTGAGGCCGTTGATTAATATCTAAGTGCTTACGTAGTCATTTTAAGTAGCTATACTCGAGTGCCGTTGTCCAGTAAATGGAAACCTTGAACCATGTGCGTAAGACTGCAAGGTCAAATGAGCAACGCGTCTCTTAGACCAACAGAGGCTTGATATTAAACAATAATGCAAACAATGATACTCTAGCTCTTGACCGCTAGACCCGAAGAAACCAACCACGTTAGTCCTTGGTCTCTCTATACTTCGTCGATGTGTTAAACGGCCGGCTGGGGTTCTCCCACCATTACTTGAAAGCCGAACCAGCCATACCAAGTGAAAATACCCAACAATCAATGTAATCTTTGTACAGCGAATGTAGGCATTATCTGGAGAAAGACGGAGTGCCCGTGTAACATGCTCAAAATGCAGAAATAAATATCAGTTTGCGGCCTAGTGATTATCGCCCGCCAGCCGATTTGAGTGCAGCAATGTGACTTTCTCTTTTCATTCTATTAAACTACGACTGCCAATTTCGTTACGTATGCATTGTAGACTGCATATGAGCCCGTAAATAAAGTATTATCTATTGATATATGTTCTTATGAGAGGCTTTCACTATGTAAGTTGCAACGAAAGTATTATTAGAGGTAGAGCCTAGCAAGACCTGATATACGAATTTCTTTCCACCAATAACCATGGATTAATATGTCAGTATTAATTAAGGGTGGTTGGCTTATTAGGTGGGTTGCTTTTACTCCAGTCATGGTCGAGGATTACTTCGAAGTCATCAAGAATTTCTCCGAGTGGTCGAGGTGGTCCAGCATCTGCGGTCAAGTGCCGTAGAAAAAAAATGTGGAGGGGTGTTGGGGGGCCACCAGTTGAAAGCAATACAACAGAATCCGGTAAGACATGGCACTGTCTCAGATGCGAACTTATTTAGTCCTACCTACAGATTGTATCTCAACGGTTCGCTTCCGAAATTTGACTATGAATAAGCCCCGGGGTCGGTTACTAATATTTTAACTAGATACGGTGGTTCGTTAGTAATCCCGAAGGTTCGAACAGAATGTAGCGAATTTGTATACTCCTCGTTAACGCCCCGATCAGCGGGCGCACTGCTCGGTAGATCAAACTAAACGTTGCGTATTATTAGGCATCGTGGTCGCGATGAGTAGTTGACATCAGAGCGTTACACAACATCGGACACTGGCAACGGGTAGTCGAGGTTGCGTCGTAATGGTTGTGCAGTAGTGCAGCCCGTGCGGTAGACCTTCAGGGAATGGTTTGAGCCGGAATGCATTCGGAGAAGACCATTCCAGGGTCGCACCAGTCCCGTCTTGTGAGTTTAGCTAGCTGCAGAGTTTTTGAATTACAAATTCGAGCATTGTAGTAGGACAAGAAGGCAATGAACGTGCAGTGTCAGGAGGACCATGCGTAATATTACAAACCACTGCAAGAGTTCCCATCGCCATCACCATCACTGCACAATAAAGTTGGCAATGCCTATAGTCTGTGCTGTGTGCCACAAAATTCCCGAGTATTGGTTGGCTATCTATGTAATGTGCTGGACAACATGGCTTCTCCGAATGCGGCCAACCGCCCTGGAAGATGAGCCAACCGGCGCGGTCTTCTCCAAAAGAAGGCGAATCGAGCGTTGGTTGGGAGATGCCTGTTGGAGTTGGGGTGCATTCTGCTCGGATGCTCCTTTTGGTGTAGGTGAGTCGCCATATCAGATAGAGAGAGTAACGTGCCCTAAATCGAAAGGACGATCTCTTGGCTAGATAACGAATGAACGAATATGCGTTTGTTCAGCAATCGATCACTTCGAGATTGGTGAAGTACGTATCTCGACGTGGGAGTTTACGTGTAAGTACCAGCCTACCAGCCTACCCACCTACCTAGGTAGGTAGGTATCTACCCAGAAACGTACTTGGCGCTGCAGTGTTAACGGCAGTCGACCACATGTAGGTTACAGGTAGTATAGAAAAATGAAGACCAAGAGATAGCGTAGATGATCAGTTCATCTTGGCTAATGCTTAAAACATCGACGATGATCCACCTAGCCGCAGGAATGAAAACAGGGATGCCGCAACAACGATCGGTGAGAATTACCCTACGATTGAGCATGTTGGGACACGTAAATAAAAAAACGCCGGCTTAGTCAATGAAGGATGGTTGCAGCGAAGATCTTCAGGTACAACACAAGGTCAAGGACAAGGTCGGCCCTGGTCTGTATCAACCGCACGCCACGGAGAGGGGAGGGTAGCGGAATTAAAGAGAAAAAAAAAAAAAAAAAGTGCTCTCAAATTATCTTTTTAGGGACCATAGCACAGCACGTTGAAATTGGCCAGCATGGCCAGCATGACCAGCACGACGGCTGTTGGCTGGTTCACCACTTTCTCGGATGGTCGGGCTCTGGAACCGGATTGACGAGGCCTCCGTCAAATGGCGGCAGCAGAAACTGAACGTATATCGAAGCTGAGAAGACGGTGAATTGGGGCAAGGTAGCATGGAGGACGGATGGGGAAGGCGAGGGGTGTTTTAGATTGCGTTGCATCGTCGAACAGCGTGGAAAGTTCGGCAGACCAGGTGGGAAAGCTTGATTTGACAATTGCGGTCCGCTGCCTAGTGTTGATGTTGCGGCTCGAGCCGCTGGTTGCATACGCAAGCAAGCAATTACCCAGCGCACATCGGTCTGCCATAGGTCAGACTCAGGTCTACCGTGCTCTGTTTTGGAGAGGGCCTTGATTTGCGCCGGGGGGGCAGGCCTCGCTTGGTCACTCACTTACTCAAGCTGGTCAACAGGGGGAGCATCAGTGGAGCAAGCAAAAGTGCCGTGTTGGAGAGCATGCCCGCTCTCAGTAAGTCCGGAGCGAGGACGACGAGGGCGAACGAGGTATGACCGAGCGGCAGCAGGATGATGAGCGTCATCTCGTCATCTCTCGCTCATGCCTTGCTCCAGCGCTGGAAACACGATGGGAATAATGTGGAGTAGCGAAGGGCCAGAATTCGCCCGCTACTCTTGGCATCTATTTTGGTGCAAAAGTCGTGTTATACATATGCAGTAATTGTATGTACAGCAGTGCGTGTGTGTGTATGTGTGTGTGTGTGTGTGTCGTCGTATGTGAGTAAGTATGTAGGTAGATTAGGTGGTTGCTGCAGATATGGCAATTAGTGGCACCTGCATTGTATGCTGCTGCTGTATTGTAGCAGTTGGAAGCGTTGCGGTTCCTTACCTTAGCACCTAAGATACCTACCCAGGTACAGTACTTCTACATCATGTATGCTGTAGGTATGCCTTCTTACCAAGCTGAGGGCGAGGTGTCTCCCGTGGAAAAACGTGGGCGAGGGGCTGTAAACCAGGTGAGCAGCAGCAATAAATAGAGTAGAAATGTCGGTAATAATCTACCCAAGACAGAAACATTGAACCCTGATATACATATATGTACGTATATATTGATACGTGCTTACCGTTACCCCACATGAAATCTACATTGGGCTTGAAGGTCCGTACATCATGTATCGGCAACACAAATTTCAATGTCGATCCCCAAGTCAGGACAAACCTGCAAACCCCCAGGTATTCAGAGGTAAGGTAGTTATGGGTGGGGGTAAACGTATTACACACCCGCATCCGCCAGGGAAGCACCTTGATGTTGAGTCTCACTCACTTAGTACATACCTACCGCATACATACAATACACCCACCTTACATACTGAAGTGCCGTACCTATGTACCTACATAAGGTAACGTACGTATATTCCATGGATGGATGTACAAAGTCAGGGGGTAGGTATGGGGTACCTAAGGTATTGCCTACAGTATGCCGTAGATGTCGCCTGGATGTCTGGCGTCAAGACACATATGTACATTGTATGTATGTAGGTAGGTACTTTGAACCTCGCATCTACATACGTTTCAGCTGAGTTGCCCCAGAGGGACCACTCAACTACCCTAAAACCCCAGAGAAAGAGAGATGATCGCGTGATCTTGAACTACGCAAGGTATTTGGCAGTTATACACTACTGTATTCTCGACAGTACAGTCTTCGTAGAACACTGTGTGCACATGTTAGGCACAGGTAGATAGTGCTTATGAAGCTGAGAGTAGCCAACTTGGCGCACCCGTAAAGGCTTGGCGCTACCTCGCAACATGTGCCTGACCGGGGCTGAACAAGCTGGCTGGCCGTTGATGCAACCCACATACCTAGGTATCTGGCTGCCCCAGGCGGGCACGGCCCTGTTACCTAGGTACCTATCGGGGAGCCCGTCCATGTGCTTAGACGAATATGTATGCAGTTGTAGATGATTGGGAGGGTTGCCCAGGTGCTAGGGGCGTTCTGGGGGGGCGCTGGGCAAGGCGTTGGGAGGGGGAACTAACCCCTAGAGGGCAATCTCGGTGGGGGTGCGAGAGAGAAGACCCCGCGGCTCGGCCCTATGGAGCTCGATGCTCACAAAGAGCACCTGCAAAAATTGAAAAAGTCGGAAGGGCGGCGGACCAATGAGGGCGCTGGTTCGGCTGTCCACAATGCCGACCAAGTACAGCGCTGTATCGTCAGTCGCAAATCATGACCCCCGAGCTCCCCCTCCAACGCCTATCCCCCGTTACACTACCTGGACCTCCATCGACTCGTCCACTCATCACGTTCAGCGGCGGCCGGAGCTGCATAACCGCTGCTGCGTCGTAGTAGTACCTACCTATCCTTCCCAATCCCAATCTCTCGCCCTGTGATGCAAATTGTTCGACTTTGACTCAACAGCGTTGAACCTGCGAGATCGTTTGTCTATCGTGACTATGAGGGTCATCATCCTGCGCCACCTCTTGTTCCAATTGGTTTAAAAGAACTCGTTGTCCATCTTGATTCGCCCGTGCCGGCGTTTTCATACCGCTCCGGGCTGGCTGCTGACTTCATCCTGAGCCGCCATCGTCGCTTTTAGTTTATTCAATTTTTGCCTCCTGTGGCTCTCTGACGTTGCGACCACTGGCAGCCCCTTCAGCCCCTTCAGGCTCCCCAGACCGTCTTATTCATCATACGGTCCCCCTTTGCAGTACATTTCCAGCGCTGAATACGCGGCCATTGCAGCCATCGCTTCTCCTTCCGAATGCACACGTAGTAGGAAAAGAAAACTGCAGCTTCTGTTCAGGCGGCCAGTCCAGTCCACACGGTGCTGCCCTCTCCAGCGTGCCCAGTGAAACCCCATCACCGTCGCATTTCCCTCCTCTTGCGCCGTGGTTGATTCCACCCACAGCCCGCTCATCCTCATTAATAAGAGACCAGACCAGGGAGGATACCAAGGGATACCAGCAGATACCCAGGAGATACCAATAGCACTGCCATAGCAATACCCGTAAGATACCAGCGGGATACCTGTGTAGGCACAGGCAACGCACGGCTGGACATATTTGCTTTTACATTTACATGTACGTACGCTCGAGGTCGCCGACCACCTACTACCCGCCTGCACCTCGGACGACGATCAGGTCCCAGGTCAACCAGCCGAGCCGCCGTTAACCCATCCGCCTGCTCTACTTCCTCTCCTCTTCGGTCTAGTCTAGTTAGCACCCAATGCGAACTGCTTCAGAAGGCCCGGCTAGCTGCAGGAGCATCGATCATCCCGCATACCATCCCAGCCAAACCCCCCAGTGCCTTATCCGTCGCCGCGTGACTCCCTGAGAACAGCCCTTCTGCGCCTCCGCGTCACCGGCCCGTTCCCGCAGCACCCAGTAGGTCCTACTGGGGAAGCTCTGCTGAACCCCCCCGCGATCTGTACTAAGGCCGTGGGCCCAGTTGTTCGTCG
This sequence comes from Nemania abortiva, assembly GCA_022578505.1. Taxonomy (NCBI): domain Eukaryota; kingdom Fungi; phylum Ascomycota; class Sordariomycetes; order Xylariales; family Xylariaceae; genus Nemania; species Nemania abortiva. The sequence goes on from MU392652.1 coordinate 20,139, forward strand.
GTTCCTAGGTTGTCCGGCTTCCGTTGTACGAAAAGCGCCTCTTTGGCACGGGGGACTTGCTCATTGGGAGTCTCCCCTGCTAGTCGACGCTGAATACGAGCAGACGCCCGTGTCAGAGCCTTCCCCTCAACCGCGTACTCTTGGTTTCTTTGGGCTGAAGGGGGCCGTTGCACTGCGGAAGCGTACAGCACCATTGCACACGAGCTGTCTGCGTCTCACGTACACGCCAAGTATAGTTCGACACTGTTTGTCAATTTTGATATTCAGCCCTCGTCTATATTATTGGCTCGCATTCGCCTGAAACCGTCGTCACTGGCTAGCGGCCTCACCCCCGGCTTCATTAATTTAGTAACGCGCAAAGAGCGGTGGGATAATAGATAGAGGGGCCCAAGAGTCTGGTTGTGACTTTACCCCGGCCTTGACGGTAATATTGACTTAGGACTTTGCGAGCGGCGTGCTCCTAAGAAAGTGTGGTTACGCCAAAACCAAACCGGGGCTTGCCTTGGGAGGTCTCGCTACGTGGACGACAGGCTCAGTGCAATCTTGTATAAAACTAAGACACAATGCCAGGAGACGTCCAAGCCAACGGGACTGAGGTCTCGGACGCCATATCTGATAATGATATGGAGCCCGACGAAACCGACCATCATAGTGTTAAAGACGAGAACGACAAGATGCTTGACCAACACACATCACCTGAGGCTGGGACTGAAAATTCTACTGAGAGCAAAAAGAAGTACGATCCTAAAGACCCTCATCGCCCTCGGCGTAAAAAAGCAAGACGTGCTTGTTATGCCTGTCAGCGGGCCCATCTGACGTGCGGTAAGTCTCAGCCTCCGCATGTAAATGCCGATAACTCCAGCAGCCTCTTCCTACTTCTGCCCTCACCCCCACATTAACCCCCACGAATTCGATTTCCGCTTCACGCAAACGAGATTGTCCATACTTCAATTCCGAAGCCGTACTCACTTTCGTCGTAGGAGATGAGCGTCCTTGTATGAGATGCATTAAGCGCGGTCTTCAAGGCGCTTGTGAGGACGGAGTACGAAAGAAGGCAAAATATCTCCATGATGCCCCTCCGGAAGCCCTTCGCCCAGTCTTAGGACCGAACTACAACCCCAATTCCGGGTCAAAGTCGACGAACGGCGGACAAGTCGCAAATGGCGCCACAGAAAATTCGGCGTACTACGCCCAAAGCGCGAATGCTGCAAGCTACCCTCTGTTCACAAGCGGCGCGCAGAGCACGGTTACAGCCATGCCAGAGAATTTACCTTTTAGCAGTCAGCAATCTCCCGTCACAAACGGATTTCAAGCCTCAACCAATGGTAGACACATGAACGGCATCCCCGTCCACCAGGTGTCTGCGGAGATGTCGAATCAATTTTCCCCGGCCCTGTTCGATCCGAGCAACCCCGCGATCTTCAATTTTGATCTCGAGGGGCTGAACTTTGGCAGTCACTATGGTGCCCTCGAGTTTAGCATGCTAGGCCACATGTCTTCAGGTGCTGCTGAGACACCACCGCGAGAAGCCATAGCGCATTCCAATGGCGATGTCGGATACGGTCCATCAGCCATGCTCTCCAACGGAGCTAGTCAATATAACCAGTTCTATGATCAGGGTTTGATTGACAACTTCATGAACGTTGATCAAAACAACGCCTACTCTCAGGGCAACCTGCAGCACGGGTTACCTCATGCTTACGCTGTCGCGGCTGCCGGGCCGACACCTAGTAGCCTAGCTAGTCCAGGCACAGACAATACCTCCAGCCCTCAGCCGACAAATTATGGGTTCGATAAATCGCCAACCGTTGGCAGCTACACGCCCGCCAGCTCACAGCCGATCGCCCAGCCACCGAGGCCAAAAGCTAAGCATGCCAACTCCAGTTCGCATGAGAAACTAGGTCCGCAGTCTATAGTAGCCAAACGACGTGATCCTTCATCGATATATGAAACCGTCAAAGAACCGTACCCGTACCTTACTGGGTTTCATAACTTGGTCGCTTTTGTCCAACGCAGGTTTTCGCCCAATAAAACCCTACGCATCGCCAAGTCCCTTGCTAGTATCCGACCCTCGTTCATCGCATGTACAAGGAACCTTAATAGACAAGATCTAATTTTTATGGAAAAATGCCTTCAGCGCACCCTGTTCGAATATGAGGATTATATGGGACATTGCTCTGCCCCGACCATTGTGTGCCGAAGGACGGGAGAAGTAGCAGCTGTTAACAAAGAGTTCATCGCTCTCACTGGGTGGACCAAGAACATTCTCCTCGGCAAAGAACCCAACTTGAACGTCAACCTCGGCCGATCTGGATCAGAGTCCGGAAGTCTGCCCAGCAAATCCGAATTAACCACGCCTAGGCTGATGACCATCCAGCCGGACACAATAAAGGCCTCAGAGGGCGCCACACAATCCGTCTTCATTGCCGAGTTTATGGACGATGACAGTGTCATACAGTTCTATGAAGACTTTGCACAATTAGCCTTTGGGGATAGTCGCGGCCGTGTGACTAGAAAATGCCGACTGCTCAAGTATCGAACTAAGGAGATGAACGAGGCGCTAGCCAGCGAAGAATCGCCGAAGAAGGTCCGGAACGGCATTCTTAGCAACAGGGTGACCAAGATTGACAGTGAACACGGCATCTCCAGACTCGAGAGAGATGGCAAAATCGACTGCACTTTTTGCTGGACCATCAAACGCGATGTGTTCGATATACCCATGCTTATCGTCATGAATGTAAGTTGCCAAGCCACTCTACTCTTGCTTGGGCCATGATGCTAATTGAGACGTAGTTTCTGCCATGCTACTATCGTGACCAAGACCAGCTTGCAGTATAAGCGCAGACTAATCTACCTTTCAACGTTTTTCTCTATTTTTGTCGATAGATTTCCATATACGTTATATATCCTAGGGACATAGCTTTCATATCAATGAAGCATGGGCGGCGTTTTGGATGGGGCTCACGTATTTAGAGTCCTTCTCCCATGTTTTACGGGAGCTGGTCATCATTGCCTGTATTTCCCGAGTCTTTCATCGGTTATACTCTTCCTGGTATAGAACAAATGAGAATATGATCAATGATTTTAAAAAGTGAAATGATGCACAAATGTCTCGCAGTGCCGTTATGATACTCAGTGTTCTCTATATGCTATATGTTGTCCCGCCTAAACGCCGCGCACTCCGCACTCTAACCCTTAATCTACTAAGTCTTGATCCGAACAGCTACTTTCCTAAAGCCTTTATAATCCGTGCTGAAAGTGTGGATACATGCCACCTGTTCAATCCTAGCAGCGGTCTCCTGCCCAAGACGTTAAACCGCACCGCGGTTCTCTATGTACGCCCGCATCTCTAGCACTACGGTCTCAGGTATTCAGTAGTCCATGTTCCCCACCTCGTCCCCCCTGCAATTGCCCTGCGGATGAGCCCCCTCATTTTGGCTCCCGTTTCTCTTCTACCCCTCTTCTTCTTGCTATTCTTCCTCACCGTACGAGCCACGAGCCGTCGAAGGTTCCCTTACCACCACCGACAACGCCCTCGACGGGGGTCCAGGCCTCGCGGGCCAAGCTCTGCCGCGCAACGTCGCAGTCGATACGGATGTCCTCCACCAGGGCGTCGAGGCCGCTGTAGTCCTTCTCGTCGCGCACGAAGCCCAGGATCAGCAGGCGCATGGGGGCGTCGTAGAAGTCGGCGCCGAACGAGTGCAGCACGTGCACCTCGGCGGACCGCACGCTGTTCTTGTAGAAGGGGTTGTACCCGATCGACATGACCATGGGGTATATCTGAAACGGCGTTGTGGTAGTGGTGGTGTTGTTGTTGTTTGCGATGGAGGAGGAGGAGGAGTCTGGATGTGTTGCTGGCAGCGCGAGAGACGCCCAACCGAAGTACACGCCCGAGCGCGCCTCCGCGATCCACGGCGTGGCGGCGGCGTCGACGGGCAGGTTCGCGGTCGGGATGCCGAGCTCCTTCGACCCGCGCCCAAAGCCGGATATGACGGCGCCCTCCATGCGCAGCGGGAAGGGCGGCTCGGGCCCGGAGTCCGGATACAGGATTCGCGGGCGCGGGGTCGTTGTCTCTGCCATCTTGTCCTCGTCGTGGTGCGGTTTGCTGTCCTTCGCTGTGGCGTGGTGTGGTGTGCAATTGCGGTCACGGCCACAACCACGGTCACAGTCACCGAATGGAAGTCCTGAGTAAAATGAGGTACATACTTGGATATCTAGAGTATAGTCTCGGGTCTACCTAGCAGACGGTGGGGTCTATACCTAGTATCTGAATAGTGGAGTGGGGGTCGAGATATCAGACAACTAAAGCGCCTATTGGTAGGTAATTGTTGCATAATTCGCGATATCAATATATCAGATCAAGTCCCCGAGCAAAACCCCGAGCTTTGGTTCGGTAGCGCAGGCATAAACGACCAATTAGATTCGCTGTGGATGCCATAAGTGGAAAGCCGAGGTCCAATTTTAAATTTTTTTTTCAGTACTTACTAAGGGCAGTATGATGTATTCAGTAAACACTTGAGCGACAGTGTGTAAGTAGTTCTCGGCGTCGAATTGATGAATGCTGTGTTTAAAAAAGTACCTGAAAGCTATTTTGGGTCTTTCTTTTTAATAAAGAACGGTTTGCAGCTATTGATTGGCTCGTTGTCGCTCGTTTTCTCGATGTTTAAACTTTTATCAGGTGAGGTTATTATTAGGAGTTTCTCCAGCGGGTTTATATTGTTGGGATATACCCTGCTCTGTCAACTATGAGGCATAACTAGCTCTAAGTGTAGGACCGAGCATTGAGGCAATATAATACTTGTTTATACTTACATCAATCCACGTCCCTGTCCTTTAGAATGAGAGTCGAGTTTCTACAACCGACGCGAGAAGTACCGTTTCAAAGATAGTCCACGTAGACCTATGGCCCGTTGTTGTATGATGCGCCCTTCCGGACATTGAGTAGAGAAAATGGTGCAAACAAGTATAACCAAGGTGTTCATTATCCCTAACGGATTTTTCTTGCCCTACAGATTAACGGCTCGGACCACCCTCTTACCAGTGTCATTTCTACTTCGCCAATACTAACATCGAAACCTCCGCGCAGGGTCTTATGTCCATTCACCATAACCATCTTGTTCCCCTTGTAATACAGTATTGTCGCACCTATTTTGTTTTGGTTTGCCTTTTCCCTTCCTATACACATGGCTCCAATGGACATGCATACGAAGGAATTAATCGTTTCCCTGTTTATAGAATGGCTGAGTATAAAATCATCCTGATCGTCATAAGTGGTCGATTCCATTCTTCACACACATCACCACACTCGAACGATACAGGAAGATAATACGAGAAACGCCCACAAAACAATCCCATATCCTCCCAAATTTAATACACTACCAAAAAACCTTCGTCGATATCGAAAATCGAACAAAAGCCAACGCAACGCAACAATGTGCTATGGAAGGGCGATGCTGCATATCTGCATACACTGCGGAGACGTAGCTTGGGAGGCCTTTCAAAGAACTCGAAAATGCCCACTGGCTAGGATGAATAAAGGATGCTCGGGCCGGACCACCACTACCTCCTCTGCTTTGGCGAATGCTTCTTGCAGTAGTTGCACATATGCTTTGGAAATATCAAGAGGGACTCGAATAGTGGACAAGCAACCAGAGCCAGACGAAGCAGAGCTAGGACACCTCAAGGCTAACTAGCCAATTACCTATCACATCACCATATCACCGATACGCAATGTGGGAACTGAGTCTAGCTGGAACTAGAGTCGACGGCTAACAAGGCGTATTTATGTGCTGTCAGTTTGAGGCACCCCATTACCGCTCTAGCTGTGAGATCAACCACGGGTTATTAAGGTGGTGATTAAGATGCTAGAAATTGTACATATATATACAATAGCGAAATACCTTAAGCCTCCAGAGAATTCAAAGGCGTGCTATTACCCCTCTCGATATAATTAATGCCTTTTAGATAGGGGCTTGGATTCGTGCTCCGCATAGCTGTATGCAATACAGCAGTACCTATTTATACATAATTTTCGCATCTCATACACCCAATTTCTACAGGTCATACTTTAGAGAACTATGTATTCAGACCTTTAGAGACCCAGGAGACTCAGAAAGCAATTACTGTCTATATTTGACCTTATACTGCACTTCCTAGTTGCGATAGCTTATTGATTCATTCCTCACTCTATGATGAACCCCCATGATAATATTTTTGTCTGTGGGTTTATGTCTACTTAAATGTCTAGCCATATATCGCCTATTCACCCACTAGGAAATTAAATTGCGATGAAGCATGTTGGCATCATTCACCACAATCAACCCATCGAAGCGTGATCCGAGGTTTAAGTATCCAGCAATTTTTTTTTAGTTTAACACAATCTATGTGGGAAGCTTACAGTTCAGGCTTCCTAGAGCCCGGAGGTTTACCCTTAGTTACCGTTAAATATTATACCTCTATACTCAACATGAGCTAAATGCTGTACAGCGAAGCTACATATTTGTGCAACTTTGCCTCAAATTCCCACCACAATGCACGTGAAACGGTAGCTAAGCGGCTATAGGAAATATTTTGTGGATGAAAATACATAGGGAGACAAGGGAGGTTTGCGAAGGGCTAGCATCCCTACTGCTATGAATAGGCAGAAAGAAACATCATTGGTCTAATTAATAGAAGTATTCTAGATTCTTTATATAACAATTCCCTCAAGGCTGGCAAAAAACTAAATCTAACCCTTCTATAGCTTCAACATCCCACGCTTAAGCCGCAATTCGGATATACTATGCTAGCCTTTTTGCCTTGCGATCAACATGTAGTCACTGTTATACGGAGTCCTACTCGCTCTTTAATAACATTAGCTATTACGGAAGTAAAGTTGAACGGTTGCTAGCCATTCCCGTGCATGACATTCGGTTACTTTATTACGTCAATATTCATTATTATTGATGTCGCTGCTTTTTCAACTCATAGTTTTACTCGAAGACGGCAATTCCCTTTGGCAAGCGTATCTACAATTAAAGGTCCCTTTACATTGTAAAGATTTCTTCATCGGCCCTGCCAGGTGAGTTTGTAACCAAGCCCTAGGGTAGTTATAATCCTAGCTTTTTGAGTATATAGGTATATATAGGTGTCAGGTCCCCCAGCGGCCTTAAATGTCCAGGAATCGTTTGGCTACTCCATTAAGACCTATACTGTACCTCTACCTAGCCGTAGCCTAGCCTATCTATTCACTCTGTCCAACCCCTCTAACAAATCTCAAGATGTCCACCTTAGACATTTGATATATAGCACATAACTTCATAGAGTTTCTCGAATACTACGATCTATTCTGGCTCTGTTCCGGAAAACCCGGAAGAAAGCAAGTCAAGATAGTCCGCTCAGAAAAAAAAAAAAAAACAGCATCGGCAAGCATCTCGCAGCTTGTGGGTTAACGGTTATGTATTGTGCTGGAGGGCAAGTGTGTTTTATTTTATTTGGGTATGAGCGCCGGCACCACCCCATTACAATCTCAACATATTAAGGAACTCGTTATCTCCTAACACATGAAGCAGCCTACCTTAAGCTATCATATGCAAACCAAAGAGGTTCTTATAAACCGAAGGATCTATGGATCCACCTACACTAGAGTTAGGCTTCACCTAATTAGGTCTAGCTTTGGCTGTCCAATCGGCGGTTGCCCCGGGTAACCACACTAATTATATACCATACGGACAACTATATAGAATAACCTAGAGAATACATCACAAAATTTCTAAAAATAGAATAGACATGGGTGCTCCTATATAGAAACACGTTTGCGACTTACTTAGTTACTGCAGTAGCGGGCTAACGATGGGTGGGTTAAAAAAAAAACCAGACCTACGTACGACACCAAGGATTCGCTGGTCATCACCGACCCAACTACTAGTTTGGCAGTAATGAGAGTTGGAGAAGCTGTTGTAGCTGTTCGATTAATTATACAAGGTCATGAGATCTAAAAACATTGAAACAAACATAGCATGATTTCGTAAACCAAGTGCTGTTTTATGTTTTTGGGGTGTGAGACACCACAGCAGTTAAGATTGTGAACCGATACTAGACGTGCTAATATGCCGTTTTGACAAAGACAGTATTAAAGTACATATGCATCAAACTAAGCTGTTAGCATGATGCGGACGATAACTTTGTCATGACGAAGCGCTTTATCCCTAAGCCAGCCCAGCTCGATGACAATACTATCTTGCATTAGTGCATAACAAGCAATTCACGCAAAGGTAACAGGCACGGATTGATTATAATGTTTTATTAATGAGTGACTGACATGCTATTGATATTAACCAAAAGGTTAATGTTGATAAATAGCTCGTGTAGTATATATGATAGTGACAGGTAATGCTATGCACCAAAACAAAGATGCCGCGCTAATTATGATATATTTCATAATGATAGCATGTGTTTGAAGGACCGTCACCGAGACTCCGCGGTCGTCCAGCCCCCCTGGGAGACCCCCCTGTCCTCCTGCCGTGTAGCCAGTCTGTCTGCACAAGAAGTTAGCATTGCTGAATCTCAACATTCAAATGAGCGTATTACTACTGACAGTCGTAGGGTCTGAGATAAGCCCCCTTCGGGGTGGCTAGGGGGCTGCCAGAGTACCCGCGGAGGTTGGCGACGGTAGCTATGCTAGATAGAGCAACATTGTTAGAACTAAGTATCTCGGAGCAGTGATTTGGGCCGGATATACATACTTGGTAAGGGATATTATTGCATAGTAATGCAGTAGCGCTACCGTAGAGATGCTTAGGGTAGTATGGATAATAATTGTGGTGAAAGTATATGTATTCATGTTGGTAATTCTTGTTCGTAGTGAAATTGATAGCGATTTTTTTTATGAATACCCACGTAGATATTAGCGTCGTTAGAGAAAAAGGGAAGACACACAGTCTCATCATTTGCAGAGGAGACATAAACTGGCGGTTGGTCAGGGCTCTTTCTACATGTCTTTTGGATATATTAGCAAGCACGTTCGTCATAACTCTAAGGACAGATGTTACATAGGTAGGCTACATTCGCCATCAACTGCACAGAAAACTACAATATCTCATCTTGGAGGGAAAGAAGAGGGAGAAGGTCATCAAATAAGTAACAACGCAATTACTACCATACTACTTGCGTGTAAGTAGACTTGCTCAACTTGGTAGTCCATCATCCGTCCATGGCTACCTAGGGAATGCCTAGGAGCGTAACAAAGTGTGTCGCCGGGTATCCCTTCTTTCTGTCCCAATCATATCGCCTAATTCTTTCTCGGCCATGGCCACCAACCCTCCATGGGCATGTTGTCGTAGATTGCATTGAACCTCTCGGCGGGAGAACAGTGATGCCAATGATATATGAGGTGCTCAGAAGACTGATGAATAGCTGTTGCCCACTGCATACTTCTTTCCCTAGACAATTGATTTAGATCGAATTGGTATATCGTTCTTGGGTTTAGCGCAAAGACTTGGATAGTAGCGACCCAGCGTAAAGGTTGTTGCAAGTCCTTAAGGAAGTAGTGTCTAGTACCAGCCCAACGCTTGCCGTCCTGACGACAAAGAGCGTATGTAAAGTCGCAGTCAATATAACCTTCTTCTCTTATAACATTAGCACCATCCCAATAGAAGCCTTCCCGCATAAGGCAAGGGACGTCGCGGCATTTAACCATTAGTACGGCTGCCCAGTCTTGATTCAGGGTCAAGTCAGAAGGATCGGGGCAGAATCCAAACATCAAGGAGCAGCGTTGCTCGCTTTCTCGGTAGGGATTTCCCCTCGTCACCGGTCCCGGTTGTTGTAGAAGTGGGTACGTCCCAGGCATAGGCTTGCTCTCCTCGTATGAGGGAGGCGAGGTCTCGATCTCGGCTTCATTGGTCTCTGGTCCTCCCGCCATCGCTATTGCCTGAAGATGCGTGCGAACTGACTGATAGCTGCTTGATTGAGAGTTGTTGTGGTTGTTGTTCTACGTAAAAGTATTCGAAGAATATTAAACGTAGGATCGCTGCATAGTTTGGCCTTGACCTATAAGTTGGCAGGAACAAGTGTTACAGGGAACTATTTATACACGAATATCATTAGTTCCACGCCCTAGGGAGGATTTAAGTTCATGGACACATCCAGAGAGAGAGCCCGCCCGCTGAGTGAGTTTGCGGCACAAAACGTTGCGCAGTCTAATAGGTTTTAGACTATCGGCGAATTTAGCCTTCGACCTGTGCGAACTAAGGTACAGACAGACCTTGGAAGTAGGCATGACTCGGATAATTACATTCTTCGATTCTTGAACTTAAAGCAGTCGGGCTATAGTACGTGTGATAAGTCAAAAAAAGAAAAGGTATTCTATGAACAGAAAAAAAAAAACGTACAACACCAGGGATTCGCTGGTCGTCACCGACCCAACTACTAATCTGGCGCTCTTCAGCTTATCTATGGGAGAGCGGACGGGATCCCGAGTTTTCTGGAGGCTATGGTCGTACGTGAGATTTGCTTCTTCTATCAAAGATGATATTCGAACCCCCAGTCTTATTCCTGACAGACGTACGTTTTTGATTGTACTAGTGTATTATTTCTCCAAATATTTGACATTCCCTTGATGTGTCACCCAAAAATATAGCCGTAATCCTAATCAATAAAGATTTCTAGGATTCACATTCTATTTACCTAACGTTTCGTATGGCGACCGGCAGCACGAGCTCACCCACATTTCCACAGAATCTCTAGACCAAACGCTGTACATACCATCTATCATTAACTCGAATATCTGTTAGTGGCGGTGTAGAGGGTTGCTGAGAATCACGGCGTGACCTATATCTTCTCGATAGCAATGTTAGTATATCGTATTACACGACGTTATACGCGATATCACAGTCTTCAGATAATCTTTTGATATTCAATCACTTAATATTCGCCTGATTCTCCCGGTTGGACTATTTATAGACACTGAATGAACAGCCTGGATTCTTCTACCCTTCATAACCCAGGCTCAAAAGTAAAGTTGAACAAATCATGGTCGATGAGGCAAAGGATAAGCTCCCACCAGCCTCCTTGTATGCCTATTAACATCCATCTAAGATAGACCACTAAAAGTAGCTACAGAATCCCAGCCACAGCGATACCCTTTGTGCACACGCGTCTCTCTTAAACTTAAAAAGGCGCACGTGGCCTCCGGCAACATTTCCCAACAGAAAAATTAGAGTTCATTTAAGCATTGTTTACATTTCCCTCTTTCTCTTCCGAGTATATAAACATATATTCCTTCCCCATTGTCCTTGTTTCCACCTGTCAAAGACATTGTCATCTCTCCCGTTGTTCATCTTTATTGAATACTTTCCTGTGCTACATATATCGATTGAGCATTTTACTGTCCCACATATATCTTAATATCTCGCCAGGTATTCACTTCTCTTTCTTTTCTCTCGTCTGGCACTACCTATAGTATTTCTTTTCGTTATTCAGCCGCCAACTCGGCCTTCCATGATCATAATTTAACAAATCGAACCCAGATACCGACACACAGTCACAATGGCTCCCGTAAATGGGCCCTCGGGCAATACCAACCGGCGATCTCAACAACACCTTGCCACTAGGCCAACACCAAACCCGCGCTGGCAGGTTGGTGAGATCGCCTTTCTCAAACCAGCTAGCGAGTTCACGGAAAGCGAGTGTATAGAGCTCCTTGATACCGGCCGCGTCCCTCCCAATGCAACAGGCCACCCAGTCATCATCCTCGATCGATCGGAAGACTCACGATACTTTATCGTGACAACCGTATCCGCCTACGGATCCAGCGAGGACAACAACCATCTCCCTCCCGTAAGTTACCGCTGGACTCATTTTCTTCCCTTTCTAGTAGCTTGAGAGCTCCCGAAATGTGCCAGGAGTATATTTTGGGAGCATGTTTCCAGAGTAACAGAACTGCTTAAAAGAGCAATTGCTAACTCAAGTGATTATAGTGGGAGCAGCGAACCCATAGCAAGAAGGATATCAATAGCTTCCGTGCTTTCGAGGGGTCCGCCAAACCGAACAACAAATTCCAGCATCTCCGTCTTGCTGACAACAAATCTTGGCCTAAGCCGAAAACGTCTGTAAGTTGCCGCTGGAGTCATTTTCTCTTTTTTAGTAACTTGAGAGCTCCCGAAATGCGCCGGGGTACGTTTCGGGAGAATGTTTCAAGCGTACCAAAACTCCTTAACAAAGAGTAACTGCTAACTCCAGTGACTATAGTGGGTTTACATTCAGCGCCCATCTCTGGTGCCCGCATCGGCCCTCATATATTACACCAAGTCTCGGTATAGGCTTCAAATGACGACAGACAGTCTCCAAGACCTCCTTGGTCATATGGAGGCAGAGTCCGGGTGCTTTCGGAAGCTCAAGAAAGAGATAACCGGGAAAGCGGATCTCAAGGAGAAAAAAGGGGGGGCGGGCGGTAAAAGGCGAGTACTAGAAGGCCGAAAACACCACATCAAACACCAGAGATCGACTAACAAGGCCAATAGAAGCCCGAAGGAGGTGCCTCTAAAGACTATACCAGCCGCTACGAAATCACCAGCGAAAATGACGTCGGGTAGAGCCAAGCCCAGCAGTATTAGTAAAATTGCGGGTGGAAACCCATTTGCATTGCTCGCGTCGTAAGAGCAACCACTACATCTCCCCCTCCCCCCCCAAACAACTAGGATGCCATTAGATTCATCCCTACCGAGTCCCCTTCCCGTTTTCCAACGTTTGAGGCGATGAACTCGGCTACGGTCGAGATATCACGGAACAGAAGTGCAGCTCTAGACCACAACACTATCAAAAGATAGAACGTTACCAGGTCGAACGAACCTGACCGTCTACACCCCTATATACCAGTATCGTTACACGAGAGCCCAAAGGGGTAGCATTCAACAACCTCTCTCTGTCGAAGCTTTCAACTCTAGACACCACATCAGGTTATAGTCATACGGTGTAGCGACCCCTATATATTATATGATATCCGATATGCTCGCTGGCAGTCAATGCAGCCAACTTCTTATTTATCAACATCATATACCATCAGCCCCAGAGCCGGCTTTGACCCGGCAGTAAGGCACACGGACAGACGGCATTTAAACAACAACACTTCACACACAAGCTAGCAATGTCGATTAACTCACCATCGCCCAAGCCCTTGAGGAACGGAACTGCAGGGCTATACTACGACTACTTCGAAGGTCGAACGGTGTCAATTGGGGGCTTGGCTGCCTGCAGTTCCTTATACACATGGCACGACGTACGAAGCGCCCTACTTACGCCTTGCTGCCTCGCGTCGTGCCATCTCAAGACATAAGAGAGCCCGACATACAGTACAGGTTTTGTACTCAAGGAGGTTCCCTGTACTCGCTCGCCATAAAGGCGGCGGCAAATGCGTACGTCAGGATAACAGGACTTCAGTGTGAAAGGCATACGGGTTGGGGTACAGCTACGGTTGTACCAGGCCCGAGAATTAGGAGATCAAACCCTAGTTTTGAAGGGAATCATGTATAGCCATGTCAAAGTATTTGGCGGTCAACGTTGTATTTGATGGAGGGATATATTATGCCGATCTACAGCCATTGCAAAACATCACAATTACTATAGTTAGAATCGCCGCCGCTGTTACGATGTCGGCTTTTCTCGGACTAGCACAAACTTTTTGGGGAGTTGTCACACCTCTAGCCCAAGGAGGCTTTGCCGTCGTAGACGGCGCGTTCGTCGCAAAGATGGGAAGGGCAGCGGTAGCCCACAACTTCGCCTTGCAGGATGGTTGGAGATAGTTTTGGAATACAATGCCTTTCACGCTGCTCGCGCTGTCTGCTGTGATATAACAATGCCTTCAATTCAACCTTCAAATAACTCTTTTATTTTGATAGTGTGAATTATAACACTCGCTGTATTTTGCCGGCATGAACTATATTGCGTTCTTATTTCTTTAAACAAGGGTATAATACCTATATACATGATCTCAAAACCGCCTTGACTGAGGTGCCGAAAATTGAAAACCAATTCATAGGAAACTCAAGTAGACAAAGTATTAGCAATATTATATTCACGAGGAAGTGGCCTAGGCAGCGCATCCTAAATACATGATAAAATATTTTCAACTTTCCGCTCCGGAACATTGGATAACACGGGGCCACCACAAACGAAATGGTTCACCATCTTCTTAAAATTATTTCAGTAAATTGGCCTGAGTGCTCTTACGATATCTTCTTTATATATTTTCGAGTATTGCAACTATATAGAAGCTGTACTCTGTAACATAGCTTTAATAATCAGGTTTATAGTCATCTCAGCGTCTATATATGGGAACATCATTGCAGTGAAATACTAGCGATGCCTGCTATGTACTTAGGTCCTTGGTTAATATCGCCAAGAGGATTGCCATGAACAGCATAGTAGAACGTCGCCTGCGCTATCTTGCTTGCGCTATCATGCTCCGTATGAGGCTCAATCAGCGAGCCAGCGACACTATGTAGACAAAGGATCTAGTTAGTATTTTATTTATGCAGTCTCAGCTACCGCCGTGAAATCGTGTTATATAGGCGCCATAATCATCTGACATCGAATCCTACACGCCGTTAGAGGCAGAGTTGCCCATAGGATTCTGCTTGGTAAATAAAGCGGTAGCTGCCGTTTGTTGTTAGTAGACTCTCTCATCTTAGTTAGTGTTCTCTTACGGTCGGAGAGGGACATGCTGCTCCCCTCAAGCTGCCTCGACTGCAATACGGTTGCGAATAGCTGGGCGTTGGTTATTTCGGCGCTCGTGATAGCGAGAGCAAAGGCGAGAACACAATTGAGGGTTTAATCATCTCAGCTCTGTGAACTCGCTATGCGGGTTCATCGCGTCACCGCCTTATTTATCGCGGGGCCATGAACTCTTCCATCGCGTCCGTGCCCAGGTACCTGTTAAATCCTTAGCGTTATTCGATCTCAATGGTTTTTCATGTACTGACACTCTCAGAAGTATTCCTGCGAACTCGTCTACGTCTTCGCCCTTTCCATTCTCAATAAAGTCGTCAAACATAAAGTTTGTAATAACGAAATGTGAACTCTCCTTCCACGCGCGCTGGAAATCGGTTGAAGAACTAGCTTCCCATAAGGTACGTCCAAGAGTCCAACGATGAACATAAGCCCAAGGGTCGTTTGCATCTGTATTGATGTCAACATAGAAGCCCAAATGGTATCTACTGGCTACTGTTAATTACCGATGTCCTCGGGGTCTTTTAGAAGCTCGTACAGACCGATGACCGCATTTGCAATAATGATAGTCCGCCGTACGCACTCGGCAAATACCCATTTCTAGGCGGAGGGCCCTGGTTAGCAATCATTTCCACCGCGAAACGAAGGGCTTAAAACGCACCTCCCACTCGATTGGCGACTGCTCTTTTACTGAAGCATACCCTAGTCGAGATAAGTTGCCCATGTTGTCACGGATATGGCGTAGTTCGTCTAGCCATATTTTGAGTAGTCCCATGTCTCTCTCGCCCTGTGCCCTCAAGGAAATGTCCCCATCGAAGAGGCGGATGACCTGGTATAGGAAAAGCGCCTGACAGCGTGCAAGCTTCTCGATAGGCGTTGATACGACATAATTGACTTTAGTATCGATGAGTTCATGCACGCTACTAGATAACGCTCTCATCGCCATAGTCACGTTCGCTGGCGTTCGATTCGCATAAAGTATACAAGTTGAGAAGCACTACAGAATTTATGATTAGTAATCACTCTTAAAAACGTGATCAAGAAGTGCCTCAAAAATACAAGGGCCCCTCAAGGATATAGATATGTCCTGTACCGAAGACTAAAGGGATTAACTGATGATAGTTAACTTACTGATATTATGCATTGTGGAGTGTAATTATGATAGAGATGCTGGTGGATGAAAGGGGTGGAGCTTTTCGTCGCCATCTCCCTGGGGAACTCTTTCACGCGGTTTAAAATGTAATACAGAGGCGTCTTGGTGTCATAAGCATGCCATGCCTCAAATTTCTATGGAGAGAGTTAGTTCAAGGGACGAGCTCTATGGAGCGACTTATAGACCTCACTCACGCAAGTGGCCATTTTGTCCCATCCTCTCACTACTTCTTCATCGGCTGGAGTGCTTGAGCGTTCAGGCGGATGGTTTTCCTCAGTTCTAATAAGCCATTGGTCCGAGGAAGACGCGCTATTGTCGCTCATAAATTGCATGAAAGCGTTCATAGAATTGCCGTTAATAGACGGCGTATCCTGAATAGATTGAGAAGTAAACTCAATAGCAACGTCAGGATCGAAACTAGTCGGGATGGTTTCGAGGTAGTTCAAATCGAACGATAGACCAGGGATGTCCAGAGAAGAATAGATAGGGCTGTCGAGTGATAGAGTCTCCGTGCAAGGAGTTGGCTGTCTGGCATGCTTTCCTGGCCGATTGGCCATTCTAGACTTGGTATAGACACAAGTCGTACTCTTCTCCGCGCACCGGGAGCATACGGGCACGCGCCGGTCGCAGCGCCGCTTGGCTTGGACGCAGCCGTTGCAGTTCTTCTGCCTCGAGGCCGATGTGCCGGCGCTTGTTTCAATAGTGGTCCCCATAATTTGTTCTACCGGATTGCTAGCTGCCATAGCAGGACTCAACATCGAATCGACGTTGAGAATGAACTGTGTAAAAGGAGTCGGTGGCGGAGTTTGTAAGACAATGCCATGACAAAGTCCGCAGAATGCCCCACTCTGGCGGTGCCAAGACTACCTACTTAAGTACTTAAGTAGGTAAACTCCGCCGCCAATAAGTCCTTCATACTCATAGCCCTTAAAGTTGAAAGGCAGTCGGAAAATTTCGAATGATGTATGTGCTGTATGGTGGGCGGCAATGGATGGGGTAACATGTTCGGGGAGAATCAAACCGTAACGATTATACTATTTGTAAACTCCATGTACATGGAACAGGTCGACGTACTGAAGACAACGAGAACGCGGTAATAGAAAGAGTACGTAAGACGGGAAAATGATAGATAATATTCCGTTTAACAGTCATGATAGCGATGATACTTAGGTTTCGTTGTATAACCCTCAATCTCATTTCTAAATAAATTCGAGTTGAACTGGGCATTTTCCAAGCGTATAAAAGTCGCCTTGCTCGCTGCTCGTTTCTTAAGTGCACAAGAAGGCTATAGTAATTAAATTATGTACTGCCTGAGGCAACCGCACTTATGCAGCCGGTGGCCCCCAATCCCGGGCATACTCGGATGGCATATAAGAAGGGCTGTCGACGATCTTAGATGAGAGAAGCTGCATGGTACTGTAAGATCACGCAGTTGGCAGTGTGACTCTGCACCGCAGGCTTACCTAGGTACTTACATGCCACCCACTTACCTGCCCATATACCCATATAGACACGTAGGACCGGTATTTGCTTTGCACTTCGCCCGGTGAAACACGGCCGTTTGTATGTAGCTGGGTAGGTAGGTGACAAAACAAAAGCGGCGGGGATGGCTGCGCCCTGTTGGATAGGACATGGCACCGCAGTAATGGTCGCACCGACGCTTCCGCATCGCATCATACCCACGCATACTGCGCGGCAGGATCATAGGATCGCCGTGGTAGGTTCGGATGAGGCTGTGAGGTTCGAAACAACATCCCGACCCGGCCAGGGTTGAATTGAAACTTGAGGGTCTAGATTATCTTGTCCCAAGCCTGTACCTGGATCACCAATTATTGGGAGCATGGGATGGATCCTACACTCGGGTGAAATGATATCGAGTACGTACGCATACAGTATGTTGACGTTGGCGGGTTTGAAGGAGGTCTTGGTGTGCTTGTGCTCTACGTAATAGTCCGCGGAGTAATAAGATGATACCTATCTACCTACCCGTATAAGACTGGTGTAGTCTTGTAGATGTAGAACGATTCGTTCCCTTCACGTTCGCGAGAGTGCACGAGCCTGCTCTGATCTGCTCTGATAGGGGCGATATTTTGCACAGCCACCATGACAAGTGGAAACAGCTGCGTCGGTTACATGGATACGCGGGATCCCGACGCCACGGTCCGAAGTGCGTAACGGCTGTTGTGAGCGGATAAATATGTCGTTGGTATGTATGTACCTTAGGTCGTCCAGGGGCGGCGCTGCAGCTGGAAAACCTAACCTATCAAAATGAATGTGGCATGTAGGTATCTGCGTGTGTCCATACCTATATCGTAGCATTTGATTCCGCCCGACGGGAACTAAACTATCATATATATGATATCACCGCCATGCGAACGCAAAGCAAGCTGCTTCTCGGCATTACTGTTTGTCTACTCAAACAGAAACGCGCCGGTTTCTTGGGAGGAAAATCATTCACGTAAATACATAGGTACACTACCGACGTAAGGGAACAAAAACTTAGCGCGCTCCTCCAGTCAGGTACTTATCCTAGTTCGCTCTTGTTGTCGGGCTTGACCGATTCGAACCCGACCTCCCGTTACTATTCGACCGCCATTCGATGGACTAATGTACATAACTAGTGTTGGCCTTAATAATCGGGCAATTCTCTACACCTGTACCTCCCTAGTTCAGGTATAAAGAACAATTCACCCCCACAAGGTATAGTAATCGCCCTGAATCAATGACAAGCCTGGGCGTCCAAGGTTCAACACAGAGTCGCAGTTAGCGAAGTATGACGTTTTACAGTAATTTTAAGTTTTGAGATAGCCTATTGGCGATCTTACTCATTTGACCGAGGATTTTGTCTGCGATGAGATGATATCCAGACCTGATCCAGAGCTTCGGTAAAGATTGGATGAAGATAAGTAAAGCATGGGTCGTCAAACTAGATGCCAAGAATAGTTGCTGAACTTGGATATTGCTGAATCGGGCAAGTGGGTACTAGCCTGATACCTGCGCCTACCTAGTCTCTGGGTACCTAGTGTAGGTACGTGGCCATACAGCAGTAGTGTATATAAGGATCCTTGTATATCTGCTGGTACATTGGACAAGACCGACGGCCTCTCTTGTTAAGATTGCAACTAATTTCCGTTTGTAAATACATCTATGCTCTTTCCCGGAGCGGATAGTACAATATACGCAGCTCTTAACATCACGATCATAGATACACGAGGTAGGGTTTAATTTAGCTATAGTTTGATACATAGCTCTAGAACAAGTTTCTTGAAATATTATTGTTAATGCTCAGCCGAGCCATCAGAATTGTGAAATATCTACCTCCCAGTTATGTACTATACAGGATCACATAGGAAGCGATTACGTAGAAATAGCAGTATGGATCGGTTGTCACGCGTTGCATGTTTTAATTCATATGGAATAGCTACTTGTTGGTATTAAATCTGCGTCTTTGGGGGATGGGAAGACGTCATACTATCATACTAGGGAGTTTTGATACCCGATTGATACTTACAATGCATGCATGCTACGCTATTTCGAATCTAGGTAAGAAGAAAAAGCGCAATGATAGCAGCCACGTACGACCTGCCTAGGGCACCACCTCATACATACATATACTAACTACAGCAGGTGTATACCCGTATGTGTAGTATGCGTACGTAGATATATTTGGTCTGACTAGAGCCAAGGGCTTCCAGTCTTGGGGGCCCTTGTATGATGAATAACAACCAATGTCCGTGAAATCATGGCCCCAGCCTGCGTTACAAGGAAGGTAAAGCCATCTATCTAACTTGCGCAGGGCTGATGATTGGAATTGAGGAGTTGTTCGAGGAGTGCAGGTAGGCCTCTTCTGACTACATATCTGGAGTTTAAACCAGAGGCCGGTCCCCAAAACATTTATCTTATCAATCCGTAGCGTGATGTCAAGTCGGAATACGTCCGTATGGGCACAGCCCTGCGAACATCACCTGAAAGACCATGCCATAATCGAACTATAACAGTGCTCGGGCACTGGTCCGGATTGGTTTCTGGATAACCTGAGGCCGAAAGAAGAAAAAAACAAGAAAAAAAAACATCAAAGTACCAATATCATGAACGGATGCCCTGGGTAGTGTAGATCTCCACGCAGGGATTGGACGCACTAAAGCCTAAGTATCACCAGGGGCTCAGCACAGCCTCCCTTGGCAAAAGCCTGTGTCCTGTCTGTACCAATCATACACAAGCCGCGTCAGATGCGCTGGCCTTGGAAAGGGGGGCAGAGAGTTGTTAACAGAAAACGCTGACACAACCCGCTCTAAGAATTACCTCATTTCGACTGTCCCAGATCAAAGTTTGGCTGGCCATCTGTAAGCTTGCGAGCGACGACGAAGAGATCTTGCCGGCATTGTCCCGAATTTTCTGTTCTGTTTGCTGCGTGTGCATATGTGTAGAGGCAGGTTGTGTTAGCTTTGTCACCAGCTTTGTAGTACCTATATAGGTACAGTAGGAGGTGGAAATTGAGTGATGTTAACAAGCGACACCAACATCCTCCGAGAACTACTCGCCGAGTTGGTATGTCTTGGGGTCTTGGGGTCTTGGGTAGGTATCCGGTATGCAAAGTCCCTCTAACTGACGGCTTGGTTGTACTTGTATACTATATGTATGGTATAGGCAGGTAATAAAGCTGTGTGGTTGGAAGCACAGACAAAGAGAGAAAGAGTAGAAAGAGAAAGGGCAATGGCTACCTAATGTAGGCATTACTTAGGTGGACTAACAAGTAGAAATATGAGGCGGGCAGGTTGATGCTGCCTGTGATACGCCAAAGAGAAGTGATCTATTGAACTCTATTATGCTAAGTATGCTGTACGCTGTACTGTGTGGCATCCTCGCCTACACGGGTGCCGTAGGTGAGCCTGGGCAGTGCCTGGGCGTGCCACACTTTGATTGTCTGTGTTCCATACCTGTGTATATGATATATCCCTACCTAATTAGGACGCCCGGAGTGCCTGAGAGGTGGGTCGAGAGGCGAGTCAATAACGCGCTACGAGGTAGTGTACAGCTTGCCGCTGTACTTGGGTGGCGTAGCTAGCCTTTGACAATACCTCGCTCACGGTACACTGTACAAGCTAGCAGTCACGTACTAACCCGTATAGGTCCCTACCTTCGTTCCACGGTCGATATACACAACAGTCCCTCTCGTCTCTGTGGACATTGTTCTTTATCCGCCGTCACCTCACATTCGACGAGAGGAAATGGAATTGCACTTCCTGTCAATTCAGCTTCTGACATTACCGGCTGTTAGGTAGACCCCATCTTCGGTGTCTAGGCCCTCTGTTCTCCTCGCCTTGCCTTTCTTTCAACGCGCTCTGGGCGGCTGAACCTGCAAACAGAGCGCCTATGGGACCATGCTGCCAGCATAGCCTCAGTCTCAAGTCGTTCCTTTTACGCCTCCCAGGAGACGACGCATCTTCGCAGTGCTGCCACTCCCACACCGAAACATTCCAGAGCGGGTTGACAACATAACATACCCTGTAGTTGTTTAGTCTAGATCCAGCACCAGCAAGACCTTGCATCCTGTTCGAATCAAGGTCGATTCCCGATAGAGTTGCCATCAATCGGAAACACGCTGGCACATGTTTCCTATGTTCGTCGATTGGTTTTCATAGTTTCTACACCTACATCATCGGTACGCACCAACAATCTGGCTTTTTTTAAGGTTGGACTCCAAAGGCTCCGCTCCAGTACGCTGTAGCAAGTTGGAATTGGTCAACCACAGGACAAAGCATAATCTAGACGAGGACGAAATACGGCTCTACGCAGGCCTGGTCGTGCGAACGGCAGCCTTCTCCTGCTCTCTTACGTTAATTTCGATCGATGGCAAGGCTACAACAACGAACCGCCTTTACGTAACCTCGCGCCGTAGCGAAGTTCTCTTATTATCAACTATCTTCAAGCACGGTCTCCTGCTTGGCTGTTTTATACGTTAACTAATATACCAAGTTGGGCACATCATGTCGGATCCCCAAGACCACAGTGCCGAGGGCACACCGCGAAGGCCTAGGGCGTAAGTAGAGCTTTTTCTGGATTGTGGGCGTGTTAAGACGCGGCCTCTTCCTCTCTACGGGACTAAATTTATGCTCACAAATATTATTTCCAGGCCTACAATAACGATTGACACAACAAATGATACTGAACCGTCTTCGAACCCCTTTCCCCATTCGCCAGCATCAGCGGTCGCCGATGAAACAATAAGTCCCGTCACGCTTGCTGCAAGCTGGGCATCGTCCGAAAGAACCCACTACCCGACAGGCTCCCACGCACCGAGTTCATCTTCTCACCACGAAGTTCGCGCTTCACATTCATTTGACAGCAAAGACAGTCGACCAACAAGCCCACATAACATATCTAGTCCTGTAACGTCGCGGGCAACTGAGAAGGGTCAAGCTTTTTTATCAGTTCCAACCAATCACCGGTCACGTCAGAACTCCGTCGATAGTGAGGATGGATCGCGGTCCGTCTCCTCGCAGGGTGACTCGGTTTCGGAAAAGCGTACACCTAGGTCAACTTACGACAATGAGCACATAACGAAGGACCCAGATGCTTTAAAGCCGGATCAAGGCAGAGAGGGAGATTTCGAAGTCGAGAATAACCCGTTTGCGTATAGTCCTGGTCAACTTAGCAAAATGTTTAACCCCAAAAGCTTATCTGCATTTTATAAGTTGGGCGGCCTTGCCGGATTAGAAAAGGGACTTCGCAGCGATCGAGTAGCGGGTTTAAGCATGGACGAAAAACATCTCTCCGGCAAAGTGTCATTTGAGGAAGCGACTGGCTGTGAGCCTTCCAAACTTGCGAATGAAGGAGTTGCTAGCCCGGATACACCAATAAAGCAAACGACAACAGGTCCCCGACAGACATCTGATGATGCATTTACCGACCGAAAACGAGTTTTCCGAGATAACCGACTACCTGAGAAAAAGGGCAAGAGTTTCTTACAGTTGGTTTGGATCACCTATAATGATAAGGTTCTCATTCTACTTTCCATTGCTGCAGTCGTCTCTCTCGCGATTGGCCTCTATCAAACATTCGGACAAAAGCACACAGCCAACAACCCCGGTGTAGAATGGATTGAGGGTGTAGCTATCATAGTCGCTATTGTTATCGTTGTCTTGGTAGGATCACTCAACGACTGGCAAAAGGAGAAGCAATTCGCAAAGTTGAACAGGAAAAAGCAGGATCGAGTGGTGAAGGTCGTTCGCTCAGGCAAGACTATCGAGATGTCAGTTTTTGATGTGATGACAGGAGATGTACTCCATCTAGATCCCGGTGATCTCATACCTGTTGACGGTATTCTCATCAAGGGGTATAATATCAAGTGCGACGAATCGCAAGCCACGGGAGAATCGGATGTCATACGCAAGCGGCCGGCCGATGAGGTATTCGCTGCAATCGAGAGAGGCGAAGACACCAAGAAGCTAGATCCATTCATCCAGTCAGGTGGCCGGGTCATGGAAGGCGTAGGAACCTTCATGGTTACGTCTACTGGTATTTATTCCAGCTATGGAAGAACCTTAATGTCATTAAATGAGGATCCCGAAATCACGCCCTTGCAATCCAAGCTCAACATCGTAGCCGAATACATTGCGAAGCTAGGAGGCGCTGCCGGTCTCGTTCTGTTTCTCGTTCTTTTCATCGAATTCCTAGTTCGCCTGTCGGGAAGCGATGCAACACCATCTGAGAAGGGTCAGCAATTCATCAACATCTTCATTGTCGTCGTCACTATTATCGTTGTTGCGGTACCCGAAGGACTCCCCCTGGCCGTCACATTAGCATTGGCTTTTGCGACTACTCGTATGCTCAAAGACAATAATTTAGTGCGCCACTTGAAAGCATGCGAGGTTATGGGAAATGCCACGACAATTTGCTCAGACAAGACCGGGACATTGACACAGAATAAAATGAAGGTTGTTGCAGGAACAGTTGGCACGAAGCATCAATTTGGGAAGGGCAGATCCGATCCTAGTGAAGATTTAGCCGAGAAGGAATTTGCTACATCTCTCAGCCCGAAGGCTCAAGAACTGCTTCTCAAATCCATTTCTTTGAATTCCACGGCTTTCGAGGGCGAGGCGAATGGCGAAGAGACATTCATTGGATCCAAAACGGAGACTGCTTTGTTACTCTATGCCAGGGCCCATCTAGGGATGGGGCCCGTGGCCGAGGAACGAGCGAATGCCAACATTTTACAAATGATCCCCTTTGATTCCGGCCGGAAATGCATGGGTGTGGTGGCGCAGCTCGATAATGGCACAGCTCGGTTATACGTGAAAGGGGCTTCCGAAATTCTTCTGGCGAAATGCTCTGAAATACTCTCGGACCCTGCGCAAGATCTGTCGAAATCGCCTTTGACACCCGACAACACCAAAACTCTCGAAGGTGTCATTGAGAGCTATGCTTCACAGTCTTTAAGAACTATTGGCATTGTCTACCGTGATTTTGAAAGATGGCCCCCACGGAACGTGAAGCGTATCGAAGGTGACGGAAATCAGGTTGTTTTCGAGGATGTCTTCCATAGAATGACCTTTATCGGGATGGTGGGCATTCAAGATCCACTTCGGGATGGTGTTCCGGAGGCCGTGAAAGAATGCCAAAGAGCGGGTGTCGTTGTTCGCATGGTGACTGGCGACAACAAACTTACAGCGACAGCTATAGCTAAGGAGTGTGGTATTTTAGACTCGGAGGGTATGGTTATGGAGGGACCCGAATTCCGCAACCTAAGCAAACTGTCGCAAAATGAGATCATCCCACGGCTTCGAGTTTTAGCTCGTTCCAGTCCGGAAGACAAGCGCATTCTTGTTCGCCGCTTAAAGGATATGGGAGACGTTGTTGCGGTGACTGGAGATGGCACAAACGACGCTCCCGCACTAAAACTTGCCGATGTTGGGTTTTCGATGGGCATTGCCGGTACCGAAGTGGCGAAAGAAGCATCTGCTATCATTCTCATGGATGATAACTTCGCCAGCATCGTGAAAGCCTTGAAATGGGGTCGGGCCGTCAATGATGCCGTGAAGAAATTCCTCCAGTTCCAATTGACTGTCAACGTGACGGCAGTGGCGCTCACATTTGTCACTGCTGTCTCCAGTAGCGATGAAAGTTCTGTGCTGACAGCTGTGCAACTTCTTTGGGTTAATCTCATCATGGACACGCTCGCAGCACTTGCCCTTGCAACAGATCCGCCACATGATAGCATAATCGACCGTAAGCCGGAACCGAGGAACGCCGGTATCATTTCGATCACTATGTGGAAGATGATTATCGGACAGGCCATATATCAACTCGTGGTCACCTTCGTATTATATTACGGCGCAATCGCTATCGGTATCGCAGTACAAGAGGACCTGACCAAGGTTGCCGCCACTCGACGAGACAGTCTGGTGTTTAATACTTTTGTATGGATGCAAATCTTTAATCAATGGAAGTAAGTAAAGATTATTCAACGAGGTATCCAAGGGCATAGACTAACTGAAGTAAAGCAATCGTCGGTTGGACAATCGATTCAACATCTTGGAAGGCATAACCAAGAATTATTTCTTTTTGGGAATTAATATCATCGTGATAGGTTTGCAAATCCTCATCATCTTTGTTGGTAGCACGCCGTTCAACATCTCGTCCCTACACCCACCGCAGACCGGACCGCAGTGGGCAACTGCGATTATTCTAGGCGCACTCTCGATTCCCGTCGGTATGGTCATTCGCCTCATTCCGGATGACTGGATCAGGAAATGTATTCCCGAATTCTTCAAACGAAAGGCTTCTCCACCCGGACTCACAGTCTCCGATGAAGAACGATTCAACGATTACCCCGATGTGTTCACTGATGTTCGAGAAGAGCTTGCATTCCTCAAAAAGCTCAAGGGCGGCCGTCTCAATAACCTGAAGTTTGCTGTGCAGCATCCTCGTGAAACTTTCATGTCGAGGACGCGGAGTCCATCACGCTCCCGATCCAACTCGATGCGCACCCCACACACTCCAACTCGAGAAGATAGCTTCGGGGCCCCGTCACCGACTCCTACTCCTGATTCCCGCAGACGTTCTAGGTCCATGAGATCCCGTTCTAATTCAGCTCTGGGTGCACCGACAGTGATGGCAGGCATCATTGCTGGTAGTGTGGCTGCGGGGTGGTCACCCATCGAAAAAAATGGTGACCGTGATTTCTCACAAGTCCCTCGCCCTTCGCCTTCTCCTCTCTCGCATGGTAGCGGGCCCGAAGCAACGCCTGTATTGACCGAAGAGCCGATGGAAATGGATGAAACGGATGTGCCCCGGTTGCGCGTGCCTCAGCCTCCTCCGCCAAAACCGAAGTCTGTATCTTAGGCAGTATAAATACTCGTTTTTGTTGCTATTGAAAATACTCACAACAGCGCCCGGTTACCGCAACCTCAACCGGGCCTAATTTGCCTTAACAACACAGCAACGACTCGCTGAAACCTGGAGACTATCCCCTCGAAAATGCTTAGTCTGTGAGGCAATGGCAATCTTCTTCACCTCCACCGAGTACGGCATACGCACGGGCTAGTAACCATACGCTGAACATCGCGCAGCAGACCTTTTTTTAAAGCCCCCAAGGGTGTAGCCGGGCGACACACGTGATTGACGTACCGCAACTCTCTAAAAATGGCGGGCTCCACCATCCACACCAACATGTCTTCATCTAGCTCCCTCCGCGCCGGTTGGTCTCAGGTCGGTGTATTTCCCGTCACCTTTCAGACAAGTATGACTCCTCGAACGCTGCTGACTGGGCAAAGTCTTGCATGCCTGGCGGGGACGTGACTTGTCGAATCGCGCGTTCCGGCGAGAGCCTGCGAACATGACACAACGTCTTCTTGTACTTCTTTTGTTCTCTTTTTTTGTACAACTTCATAGATACCATAAATCCTATTAGTAGTAGAAGAAACCAAGGTAGAAGAAAAAATCGCTGCGAGGGTACAGCAATGCACTTGCGTACAGGCCACGTTTAGGATGCTCTAGTACTTTAGTATGTGTGTGAGTAGGTATGTCCTCGGCATCTGTCGTCGCCGCTTCGGCCCATTGGTACATTTTTGCAGTCAGAATCCTACAGCAGCAAAAGCAACGCAAGTTCGCCATTCGGGCAAATGCTACGCTACGTGGGAATATCGCGCAACTAGGAATCGGAGACCGCCAGGTTCATGGTGGTGATGGGTGAGTTCTTTTAATATAGGACTTGTTCTAGTTAGTTTGATAGTTAGACTATCCGAAGACGCCGTCACTTTAGGACTTGAGGATCACAGTAGATGGCAGAAAGAGCAGTCTTCAATACAATACATGGAAATCATCCAAATCACTACGAATTGGTGATGATCATATAGGTTACCTTATGATTCAATACTAACTAGGTATGGCGACGCCAACCAATTGTCAATCAGTTAGTTAGGCGACAGCGGATTTGCAGTACCTACACAATTCTTCGGGGCCGAAGTGGACCACTAATTAAAAAAAAATCAGTAGGTACGCGGGGTTGCAACATGGAATATGTAGGTAGCAAAGACGGTTGGAATCAGATCAGTCATTCACTTGTTGTCATACGAACGAGGCAGAGGTAAGAGGCAGAGGCAGATAGTACAAGCAACATCAATGGAAACTCCGCACCGTCCCGTCTATTTGCTTCCATTCAACATGCCGTAAACGGAGTAGAGGTAGAGGGTACGCGCAGTAACCAGCACACCGGCATTTGTATAGATTAAGGTTAGCATAGATAGTAGCCTGGGTAAGAATCCACGGGCATTCCCGGTAGAAAAAGAACACATTAAGTGTGGGTTTTTGTAGTTACGAAGTACCTACGTATGCCTCCGCGTTATCATCGGAAACTCGACAACAACTAGATAATATGATTCCGAGGCTCCTTCGAAGTGTCGAAATATGCGCAAACCAAACTTGTTCTCTACTTCTCGCACTAGAGTGGCAAATATTAATGTAGGTAGGTGTACCTAGCCCCTAAGAATGTTGTGCACGGCCAAACTAAGTACTTATGCACTTTTACCTAAAATTAGAAAGCCGTTCGACCCCAGAAACATAGACCCAGAGAATACCACTCAGAACATCAGGTGCTTCTCTGCAAGTAAGTATGCGTAAGTAGGTAGGAGACTAGTAGCCTGTGCGTTCATCAAGCAATGCGCCCTGCCCCCAAATGTGAAGGAATCCGGAATTGTCCGAGCGATAGAAGGCTAAGGGCTGTAAGGGGGGAACCCGCATAGTTAAGACAATGGCTGTCAGACCAGATTAAACCCGAAGTAAGCATCAAATCAAGTATGTACAACTTCCCCTGGCTGCCAGCCCTCTTTGCCAGCCGATGTGTGATAAGACGGGGAGAAGATAACTACGCTATGAATTGAGAGAGTATCAAAACCGAAAAGCAAACAGGCGCGCGCATACCATATATGTATGCATAAGTATACCTCTCCAAGTACAAGCAGGGTACTTGGTAGGCTGGGTTCGGTCCAAGCAGCCGGGGAAGGAAAATAAATACATACATAAATAAATATTAAAGTTCAGCATGCGCGATTCAGAACGTGCATATCAGCTAATAATGGCAGGACAGACGAGAAAGGGGGAAGAAAAAAAGAACCCTGAAGCCAGCAGCATTACGGTATTTAGGTCGTAATAGACAAGGCGCCAAGTGAGGAGGTAACAGACAGAGCATTGCAGACAAGTCGGAGGGTCTTATTGCCGATCAGGACCACGAAATTAGACAATGCTTATCCCACGTAAAAAAGTCCAACTCCATCGAATAGCCTATAACTCGCCACTACTTATCTAAGTACTTAGCAGACAACTATTAGAGCGAAATCATAGTAAGTAGGGCAATTACAGAAACTCGCGCAGGCAAAATGCAGAACCGGAGACAACGGACACGGAGGCAAAATTTATCGGTGCTAGGCTAGTCTCAATGGGTACAAACTCCACGAGGGCGACTTATCATCATCAGCATCATCATCATCATCCTCTCGACACCCGTCACACCAACACATAGGACAAGAAACAGAAAAAAACAAAAACAAAAGGATAGCCTGACGACGAAAGGTAGGTAAGTAGTTCTGCCTAGTCTATGTAAATAGTATCATATCGTATCATGATTGACAGGAGAAGAGAATAATACATTCTTTTCTTAGTTCACAGCTGCTGCACTGCTAATAAACCAATAGCCACGGTTTGGTACTGGTATGATTGATTGATGGCGCTCCTATCTAGCCATTGTATACTAGGTAGGTAAATAAGGTGGTGGTGGTGGTATAGTAGGTAGAGGCAAAGTAAAGCATGTATGTATGTACATAGGCATGAGGAGGAGGTAGTATTTAGTAGTAGGTATTTGCGAGGAACTAATAGTAGTAGCCTGGGCATGGGCTGGCAATAATAGGCAGGGCTGGCCTGGCCCAATCAGCAATTCGCTTCCTTCTTGAACTGGACAACTTCCCGTCGACGAGTTTTAAACTCTCTTTTTCGCGCCCAGCTCACCTTTCACCCGCAAAAATCGCCCAATCTCGCTTTTCCGCTACCGTAGTGTCTTCTTTCCTGCCATCTCCCATCGACCATCTGCCATCTACGGGTCAACTCTAATCTGTCTCAACCATCCCCTCCCTCCCTTGTTTCTTGTCTCGTCCCGTTTCCCCACGTCTCCTTCTCAATCATTAATACACAACTTATCTTCTCTTCTCTCCGCTTCAACAAGCCAAGCCGAGTTGCAACTTTTCGAATCTCAATCTCTCCGTCTGTCTATTTCTCGGATGTTTGAAACCCTGGCCCAGAAGAAGAAAAAGACGCGTCAAGAAATCCCAACTGCCACGGCACAACCACCGTCCAATTCCAATTTCCCACCAGAGAGACTAACACAACCATACTTTCCGACCGTGGCTATTTGACTCGGCATAGTGTACAGTACTGTACCCAGATCCCGCTACCTACCTACTTATCTAACCTACGCACTACTATACTCTCTCTCGCCCCATTCCAAGTGCCACCTTGTTAACTCTCCTTCTAAATCCATCAATTTGCCTGGGCACACTCAAGAAACCACCCGCCGTTCCCTTTTTATTTTCCCACTCGTGGTTCATCAACCTCTTATCAACAACACACGACATTACCAATTCGCGAGTTACGTAGTTTCGCGCATACTACATAGACTGTGCAGAACGAATGAAAAGGAATTAATTACCTTGGTTTCCCGCCCAGTTTCAGATTTTGCATAATCGGGCTAACTATTACTGCAAACGCACCAACTCTGTCGCGAGTGGACATAACGATGAGAGGAGCAAAGCAAGGTCCCGGTCGCGTCCGCAGACCCTATACCAAGAGGGCTCGTCCCCAACAACCGCAACCACCACAACAACAACAGCAGCAGCAGCGGCAGCAGCAGCAGCACTCACATTATGAGCCAACTCTTGCTGTCCCGACCCACCCTGTTCACATCACCGAGGTTATCGACGACCAGCAAGTCGGACACCTTCCACTGCCCCAGCCCATCTATGGTGATGTTTCAGAGTTACAAGACCGGGTTAATGACCTCGGGGATTCCTGGGAGACGGAGTCCATTTTCGAGGACATCATTGATGATCTCACTCAGGACACGTTCCCCTCCAATGGTAATTATTGTCCTCCTTCTTCGTCGTCTTCTTCTTCTTATGACTATAACTATTACTCCTCTGCCATCGTTAAATTAGTTGCCTTATCGACTGACAAGCTCCACACTTGGTGAAATCGCAACATGACGCCTGGATGGTTGAAGTGATGGAGCTTTTTATTTTTATTTTTTGGGGGGGTTTTTTTTTTTGTTGTGGCGGGTCGGGACCATGTGCTAACACGTTTACAGTTGACGCTTGCACACCCGAGCAATCAGTTACTTTCCGCCAACAACTGCGCGCAATCGGGCCCAATGAGTTCTGCCATCTGCATATAGACTCTGGCGCCATCTCGGCCAAGAAACTACTGACGGCATTTGGGATCCGCCCTCCGGATTTCCTCGAGGGCCGCCCCGATGAGGCGTACCTGGGCCTGCTCACGCTGGCCATGACGCGGGAGTTGACCAAGAGGGCCAAGATCATGTCATACAACTCGGTTGACGACGCCGTGCACCTGCTCAAGAAGTCGCGCAACATCGTGGTGCTGACGGGGGCCGGCATCTCGACCTCGCTCGGCATCCCCGACTTCCGCTCCAAGGAGACGGGGCTGTACTCGCAGCTGGAGCGCCTGGGCCTGGGCATCAACGATCCCCAGGAGGTCTTCAACATCGACGTGTTCCGTGACGACCCCACCATCTTCTACACGGTCGCCAAGGACATCCTGCCGGCCACGCAGAAGTTCTCGCCCACACACGCGTTCATCGCGATGCTGCAGAACCAGGGCAAGCTGCTTACCAACTATTCGCAGAACATCGACAACATCGAGGCCAACGCGGGCATCCTGCCGGAGAAGCTGGTGCAGTGCCACGGCTCATTCGCCACGGCCAGCTGCCAGCGCTGCGGCCACAAGGTGCGCGGCGACACGATTTTCGATGATATCAGAGCCGGCAAGATCCCGCGGTGCGGCAAGTGCATCACGGCGCTCCGAGCCAGAGGAACGGGGCCAATGAAGCGCAAGAGGTCAAACAACAGTGCCTCAGGAAAGAGAGCACGGCGCAATTTCGACGACTTTGATGACGACGATGATGACGACAGCCTATACGACATTCCCCAGGCCGGCGTCATGAAGCCAGACATTACCTTCTTCGGCGAGCCTCTTCCGGACGAGTTCTCCAAGCGGCTGGTGAAGCACGATCGCAATCTGGTAGATCTGGTAATTGTCATCGGCACGTCACTCAAGGTCGCGCCGGTGTCCGAGGTCGTGCCATTCCTGCCCTCGCACATCCCGCAGATCTACATCTCGCGCACGCCCGTCAGCCACATCAACTTCGACATCGACCTGCTGGGCGACTGCGACGTCATCGTGGCCGAGCTGTGCCGGCGCGCGGGCTGGCAGCTGGACCACCCCATGGTGCCGCCGAATCAGCGGGTCGACATCGTGTTAGAGAAGGGTTACAAGAGCCGGCACATCTTCACTCCCGTCGACGATCATCCGAAACCGGATCTACAGGCCCTGGCACAGGCACAAGAAACCCAACAACAGCAGCAGTCCAAGAAACGTCGCAATCGCACCAGTTCCTCTCGTAAATCGGGGAGTCTGGCGATTGCGGCATAATCACCTATCAAGAGCACACATGTGCTATCTTACCTTACTTCACCTCACCTAACTAATTATCCTTGAAGACTCATGTAATCAAGTTCACCGACTAGAATCAATCCGTATCACGCGACGCAAATGGCCCTTTGCTTTAGCTTGGGCCCTGTCTCTATTACTATTATTATTATTGCTATGTATGGTGTTCTACAGAATGGGTTCCGGCGTTGTTTTTCCCTCCTGCCATGCCATGGCCCTTGCCGCGTCAGGACAGGGTATAGTGAGGGTTTCGGTTTCGGTTCTCTTCCCATTACCATGCCATGCCATCCCCCTTCCCACTACTAGAGGGACAGTGGATCTCCCACTCCCGCACTCTCACCACACGCGCACACACATACACAACAACACGAGCACACCGTCTGTCTGAGGGTGATCCACACTGACTATTCCGGTGCACCGTGATGCATCCCATTCCCAATAGCGCAGTGACACATGTCCGCGTACAATCCGCGTACAACTAACTAATTGCAACCACCCGATGCCCGATGCGCGAAAACACAAGGTAGTCGAGGGCGATCGATCGAGTCAGAGTCAGCGGACCATCACATCACTCACGTGTGGGGAATTACGTGTTTTTCATCTTTGGTTCCCTACCTATGTACCAAAGATCAGATAACTACCTACCTACTGGCTTACTGTCTATTGTGAGAGGGAAGAAGGGGAAAAAAGAGAGAGAGAAAGAGAAATGTAATCGGGCAGTCATGAATAAGATGGAACGGAACCGGATGGGACGAGTTGTGTCAATATTACTTCGCGCGGTGCTCTGTTTAGGCGTTTCTAGGCGTACTTACTAGGTGGGCTGCCTACATCTCTAGCCTAGGTAGATTACAGAAAAAAAAAATACAATGGGCTACACTGCCCGCTTAATCAACGTTGCCCAAAGATCGAGGAAAGCGGGGCAGAAACACGTCCTATTAATTATTTATTGTGTCCTACTTGTCCTACATACCTAGAGCAACACGCTAGAGAAAACAGCCGAGAAAAGTAGAGCGAACGCCTACCTCTCTGAGTACTAGGACAAACCAAAATAATAATAAATGAAATAACTATATAGGTCTATATTATATCATGAAAAAGGACGAAGAAAGAGAAAGAGGCAGGGCCCAGGAATGACAGTACCCATACCGTACAAACCGCAATTATCTTTCCTCGGCTAATCGCCTTTTCCTCCCCGGCACAAGGTTATGCATCATGCGTAGATTTATCTATAGTCAGATGGCGAAACCGACTGACTAGCCGTACGCCCAAGAAGGGCCGACATGCGCCAACTAACTTTTTATGCCGGGGGACATCGAGAATAATGTCTAGTTAAATTGACTTGCGATAATACTTTACCATATTAAAGCTGTTGAGCACATGATTATGCTTGCTTGTGTTGCGAATAGATTGCTTCTTAAGCACTACATGTGAGAGACAGTAGGATAGAGTAGGATAGGTGAATATGGCAGGGGAAATGTGTAAGTAGAGTTCTGGCGGAATTAAACAGTTAAAAATTGAAGTGAGTATATTGTGCAGATGTCTCTATTGCAACCTGGTATAGGAGGTAAGGGGGGATGTGATCGCTTAATTGACCCCATTTTGGAGATTTCTTTTTTTCTTCTCTTTCTTGCTTTTTTTTCGGTGAGCGGAACGAAGAGCTAACTCTCGGGGTGTCTCCCGTTGAGGAGGAGGGGGGAAACGTTACGTGGCACCTTTGGGTTCTTGTGTCCTTTTCCCCTCACTCATAATAATAAGGTGGGATAGCGTGTATTATTGTCTATTTTCCCGGCCTATTTCCACCCGCTTCTCTGCAGCTCCAGGCTAGGAACGAAACAGAACGGCGCAGGCTTCTTGTGTTACCACTATTCCTTAGTTATGTCCAATTAACAATAAACAGATATAATAGAATCTCAAGGGGGCGCATCGAGGCGCAACAAGCCGCAGCTGGTTTAGTTCGCCTCCTAAACTCCTTAGATAGGTTATCTATCATATGGTGGTAAGCGCCGAGGACACGCACCGGTATATACTCACGGTTCTTAGTAACTCTGTCACTTTACTAGGTATTAGTGTGCCTAGCGTAGCCGACAGTTTACTTCTATTATTGCTAGTCAATGTTCCACTCCAGTCCATACGTAGAATTTGTTGTCGATTTCCCTACTCACTAGGTAAACGTATTTACAAGAATGAATGCACAACCAAAATAAGAAGCGGTGTGTCCTTCCAAGGCAGACAAAGTATGGTAATCAACAAAAACAACAGAAATCTCCGATAAGTCAGATCGATTACCACGTCCTTGCTTCCTATATATAGATTCTCTACGGCACATGCATGGTTCAGAATGCTACCTAAGTAATCTAAACACATGATGGAACATGGAGTCGCCCTAGATCTGCAGTGACGCTACGCGCCCGGATTTTGTTCGTTCGATATATCACTTTCTTAAATAAACAGCCATCACCTATGATATTTATCAATAGGCAGCAGCTAGAATAGAGATCAAACACTCTAGGTGGATCGGTAATAGTGCATCCCAAGGAAAACTTGCCATTATCCTGAACTAGGCTGGGTTGTTTTGAAAGGGTCCTCATCGAGACATATCCCATCAACACTATTACGAAGGCTACATGAATTTAGGCGTAGCCTCGCATATCAAGTAACCACCTCTATTACCGCGTACCTAGCTAAACAGGAGACAGGATACGCCTTACTATTCTCGGGACATTGCTGTTCTCAAGTGCTATTATTACTAGGACTACTGAGATGATCAATCCGATAAGAAAAAGGAAATAGCCGCCGACGGAGGGAAGCCAAAACAAGCGAATAAACAGTAATAAACAAACTGTAGCGCCCGCTAGAATACGAGGGGGAGCACAACATGATTTGCCTACAAAAAGTGCAATAATAATTAGATATACCACTAAGATAAAATGCCAAGTACCTGATACCCGCTACTCAGTGATATAGTGGTATGAGTCCCGTCAGTTCCAACCACAAATGACGAAATCTGGGGACAACAATGATGCCACAACAGCGAATCGAAAATAGATAACCACCCTACCAAACACTTTTATGATTAGATACAAGGCGTGGTTCGTGGTGGCGTAAGACAACACGGAGAAAGACGGGTCTGGGCAGGATCCGGGTTACAATTGTTACAGTTGTGATCTGTGCAACCCCGGTTACCTCGCACCCACAAGCTTCGCCCCCGCAATTGCTCTTGGCGGTTATTCTATGTAGTTACCAGGTACCTATTTTACACTCTGGATTGAAAAGATGGCACTATCTGTTAAACACCGCTAGGTAATGGCTCTGTTCTTTGATATATTACTTCTGGAAGTATGGCATCAGGCGGCTTATCACACCATGACCCCTGGTCAATCCTAGTCACGAGATGTGTGCCATACTACCCGGCAAGATTCTCGGCGGGTATTCCTAAATAGCGAGAATAAGATATACATAGCTATAATAGAATACAAACATCTAGTCTAAAAATCATGAGACAATTTCGCATAGTACAGAACTTCTGCTAGATCGACACAATAATTCTGGCCCGCTACAACACGCAAGCGAACATTAAATCCATAGATACTGAACTGATTCGAGTCCCTAGAGGGCTAAGACGTTGTACGGCCGTACGCAAGCTACGATATCCCTCGCGTAGCAATTTGTGCCGTATATGTTGGGAGGACAGGTGCTACCTGCTTGGCCCTTAAGGCATTTACTTCGATGCGAGGGCCCGCGTTGTCAGACGAAGTCAGGAATCGCATGTCGTAAACCAACTGATAACATATCCGCGAAGAAATATGCCTTCAGAAGGCACTATAACCTGAATATTTACATTGGTTGTATTAATAGGTGTCGCAGGATCCGTGCTTATTATGGTGGACGATAGCCTATTATTGTTGATGCGAGAAGGCCTCTCGAACCACCCTCTTAGGTGCTACCTAACTATATATAGGAATAGCCTCATAATATAGGTCTACGTGCGTTATGATATTTCTATCTTATGTGGTTGTTCCACCTTGTTGTACTACATTTTGGATATATACGTCTCCGCGTCCTTGGTTCATTAAACCAACTAGGAAGAATTTAGAATCAATTGACCTAGCTATCGAGTCCTACATTAATACACTCCTAGCCAGAAATAAAGGTCGTCTCTAGCTACGAGGAGCCAAGTCTGCTAATAATTATGTTAGGTCATGGTTATTGCTGCTGTCCTTTTAGCTCACCGAGATATAGTATTATAATCTCCCGTGTATTAAAGTCACAATGGTATTTCTTATCTACCTGGGATTGTATCTAATTGTGCGTCACATGCTAGATGCTCTCGATGGGCTATATCGCGGGGTTCGTACGATAGGCACTACTTACAAGAGACAATCCTAGCTGCCCGGAGAAGAAAGGCTCAATAAGTATAAATAACTTCTGAGCTTAAGTGTAGTTTAGACCCCGGGACTATTCTTAGGGCTACAATAGAATCCATTGCTCTTCATATTCTTAGCCCTGGTGGCCATACCAAACGTGATCTTCTTTATTCCTTGGTAGAGTTGCGAAACTAGATGTTACCCATCTATATAATCAATATTTTCCAGGTGTGTCATGGGATTAGACTCCTGTACCGAGGCGTCTTTAGCGCGCTAACATTTCGGCGGTACGTAGCAGGATGAGATTCTCTGGTATCTTCAGGTTCCGGAGCCCATTAACTGTGATAAGAAAACGAATGCTCGTCACCGCGTTACGACCTGGAGAGGGTGAAGGCTTGGTTCAACAATGATGGGCTTTTACGGGCTGTTTAGAGGACGATGTTAATGGTGGTGGAAGAGAGCTACGGCGGGTGATATGGGGTCTCTAACTGTGGATTTGGGTTTCATAACACAAATGCTTAGATAGGAAAATAGCTTCTTAGTATTATGTTTATAGCTATAAGCAAAATAGAGGATAGCTGGGGAGAGCAGGTTACGCGTTACGTGTAGACACATCATGGATACAATGCGAATTAAGTGTTTTATGCTATCTACTTTTACTTTACAAACTGCAAGCGCGAAGTGGATCGACGATGATAGCGAGGCATACGAGGAGGCCCGCTCAATAATCGCTCGCTAGGCTTGCAGTCGGGTTGACCTTTCGGGCCTCAACTATTGCACATTTGAGGATGTATGATACCTGGGACAAATAACCACGAGTCCCCCGAGGCGTGTCCACCTGAGCAACAAATTTACTATAACCCCCAACCTTTAACATACTCTCTACCAGTTTCGTTCAACTGCTTCCCAAGATCTGATCATCGAATCCTCCTGTTCTGCTTCCTCATCGTTCCAAGTCTGTAAAGGGCTGCCCTATAGCCCAGCCATGATAGCGCTGTAGTGGGACCATGCTACATCTCTAGAGTGTTTTAGGAGGACGTCCTCGGTTAGTGGAAGGTTTAAGATTCGGCCCTCGTCCAGCTGAATAAAATTAGTTAGATGCCCAGAGATTCCCAAATGGAAATAGCGCCTTACCTCTCCGGCCTTGGCCCTGCTCGAGACTATTTTGGCGACCTCGGCAGCCATCTCAGTGAGGGCCGCATATTCTACTATGCTAGCCTCTGGTGTGTTACCATGCATTGCGGGCAAGCCCTCAAGAAGACTGTTGACCAAAGCTTGTGGAGGTGCTTCGACACGGCGGTGGTAGCCCATGAGTTGTAGGAAGGCTTTATAAATCTCACCCCCAACGTTCCAGTCGGGGACATACAAGTGCCGGCCTTCGAATTGTTGAAGAACATCGGCTAACCCGTCGTAGTCGCGTTCGATGATAGTCCTTGGGGCAACCTCCTTGACGAACGTCTGGTGAGCTTCAGCCCAAGATTCAGCACGGAGTAAGCATTGGACTTCAGCTGTTGCGTCCTTCTTCGCACTCCGCATGTAGAGTGCTTTTGAATGCCATATCCATCGCGTGGGGATTTTGAAATCCACTGCAAGTTTCTTGAACGCCGCGGAGTCGTCGTTTCCAATCAGTGCAGCATGCCGGCTCAAATGATCCTGGATGGCTCTGGCTCGTGCATCTGGATCGGTAAGATGTAGCAGGATGAAGACGGCTTCAAGCCAACTACCTTCATTTGTCAACTGCGCAGCGAAAGAGATTGTCGCCGCGTCGGTCTTCTCGGTAGAACCTTTGCCGAAGGACACCCGACCAGTGGACACTAGTGCCTGTCCGAGTTGCCAACATAGACGGTAATCTAGTGGTGATAACTGGGAATTTTCTGGACGAATGATAGCTTCAAGATCGGCTCTGCTGTCAGAGTATAGCTTCAATAGGCCCCAAAGAAGGTCTTCCCTATCCTGCTTGTGAGGATCATCCCAAATGGCAGAAATCCCATGGTCGGCAAACCACACAATAGGGTGTAGCTCCTTGTCTTGCTCAACATCTTCCTTGTATTTTTCGAACGCCTCGGCAATGTTGCCATTCGTCGAGATTGCATACCAGAGCCTCAATCCAAAAGCTTGCTGCCAATTGAGACCAAATCTTTTCGAAATCAGGAAGGGCTCTGCACGATCCTCTAGGGCACCCTTGGTCCCTTCGCATGCACATACGTTGCCACTGAGCATCTCATACAGCGCTCGAATTGGCTGCGAAAACTCGGATAGGACGTTGGCGTCTTGCCACTCTCGAAGCTGTTCTCGTATATCCTTTTTTAATCCATCGTCCGTTCCTATGAGCGAGACCAATGTAGCGAGACGGAAATTTTTCCCTTCTAAGAGGTATTTGCATGCCTCCGCCACACGATGACCGGATAAGGCTGCCAATGCTTTCTCCTCGGGCGTATGCGCCATCGCAACCGCTTTGTTCGTACGCTCTTCTACCAAGGATTCCCATAATCTGGATAGGCTCTCGCGACGAAGCTTCTCGGCGGCTTCTGGATCGGCCTGCAGCTCCACGGGGATTTTAATATTGTCAAATAGGACGCTGGCGAGTTCCCACACGAGTCGCTCATGCTCCTCAGCCGAGTTCTTAGCCCCGGTGGCAGCAGAGAAATCCTTAAGACTTAATTTCGGATTTAATTCCACGGATGGAATACCGTCGACTATATGGACTTGTGCCAACTTTGAATGAATATGCACGGCCTTGGCGGACATCTGAATGGTGAGTGAGTTAGTAACTGCAAAACTATTTCTCATTCATTGTTGAGCTCACCTCGTTAGTGAACTTCGCAATGCGAATATCCTGAGTTTCAGACACAACAGCCCCTTTCATAACAGTCATCAAACCATTTTTCTCGGTTATGCGGCCTGATCGACCAAAGGTAGAAGCGTTTGGTGTGGCGGAGAATATTAGCGTACCACCGGGTCCCCAGGTGGGCCGCGTTGTATCATGCCAGGTTCGATCTGTAGAATTCATATCGCTTTCATCTAGGTGTTTGGTAACACGCTTGTACGGCCACTGTAAAAAAGGAAATCTATTAGTATATGCATAAAGTTGAAT
The DNA here is from genome assembly GCA_022578505.1 of Nemania abortiva. Classification (NCBI taxonomy): domain Eukaryota; kingdom Fungi; phylum Ascomycota; class Sordariomycetes; order Xylariales; family Xylariaceae; genus Nemania; species Nemania abortiva. Next base: position 59,683 of record MU392652.1, read on the forward strand.
TGAATATAATTACACGTCATGCCCGCCGCCTGTAGCCCCTGAGACTAGGATAATATCAAGTTAAGAACAGACCTTGACGCCTTGAGGCCGAACTGAGGCCTGTAGATTTTCTGCGGGAACTTTTGCCTTCTCAAACAGCGAATTCATGAGATCAATGCTAGTTGCAAAGCCCTTACTATCAGAGACGATTCTTTTCTTCGTGGGTGATGCCTCTCGAATACTATCTTTTGCTGAGCGGTAGTTATCCATTTCGTGGATGCTCTTCAGAAGCGCCCGATCGCGTTTCTGGGGACTGATTGTTTTGCTGAGCATATCTGCCCAGTCGTCCCCGGCAGCAACCTGAACTTTTAATGGTGTCGCTGAACTCTTGATTGCACGCATTCTTGCTCTCATGATACCAGCGGGCGTCTCATAAGCAAAATCTGATTGACTTCCATCGAACGAGTCTTCATCATGCTCCGCGGCGGGATGGTGCCCAAGGTGATCACTCGCATCATCATTCACCTCAGACATTGCATATTCGTCGTCCATACGACCTTGATCCAAAGAAGCAAGTGCATATGACGCAGAACCCGCGGAGCGATCAGCTAAAAAAGACGGCTGTACGTTGGCCTCTGCCGTATCAAATTCGTCACTTCCATAGTCATATTCTCTCGGCTCAAAGGCACCTGGGGGAGGAAGATGCTTTGCTGTGTGATTCGGGCTTTGGTCTCGATCGGAATAGACGGGAGACACGGATCTTGCTCTGTATGAAGCCTCTGTGGAAGTTTCCGGTGCAACGTCTTCCTCTTCCTCGCTGTCATCAAGACCATATGTTGTGAAGTGTTCAACTGAGAATGTCCATTCGCCCGTCTCTTCGCTGTATCTCTCGAATTTGGTGTCCTGAATCTTCTTGAGACGCTCGACGTGCTTGGCGATCAAGGTAGGCTTGCCGGTTCTAGAGGAGCGAGGCCAAGCGTTTTCTAGGTTGATGAGAGCTGGCACGTTCAACCCTTTGCCGACAGGAGGTTTCTGCGCGGGATTGGGATAGACCGTTGCAGAGCGGGGTGTCAAGACGACGATACCACCACATATAGTGTCAAGATCTATGGATGTGAGATCCACGGGCACTTTGAATTTGACATAGCCAATGTGCTCACGTCCCACAGTGAGATCGGCGACTTTCTGCCGTTGGACTCGATTCATGTTCTCAATCTCGTCCTTGGTTGGAGACATCCAGTAGTCGCCTGGCTCACCGTCACGAGGCGCGCCTGAAATGCGAACTGGAGGCGAAGCAGCTTCGTTCTCATGCACGATCGCGAGCTCGTTACCCTTGACTTGTTCCATTTCAGGGGCTGATGAAGCAACGGCTTGGCTAGACCCGTTGATGCCATTTGTAATCTTCGGTCTAATATATCCAAGTTGCTCAGCACTTGGAGTCGAGCTCGGTGAACCATTCATGATACTTCGGTCTTCGATTGCTGCCACGTTTGTGGTGTCGAAGCTGACTCGCTTGGTTAGTTTACGAGCGGTATTTGGAGTCTCCGGGGCTGGTTTATCTTTAGTGGGCGTGGAAAAAAGGTCGCTCCGAAGATCCTTATTAATGACGAGTTTCTTGACACTGCCATTATGATACATCTTGGGCCCTGAACTGGCAGAGAACGCGCCAGGCACCAAGACACTATCCTCAACGTTGAAGCTACGCCGCAAATTGCTTGTGGAGACACTCTTTCCGAGGCTACGAGATAAGCTCCCGCCTAGTAGACTCTGCGACATTCCGCCCGGCGTACTGGCAACGCTTGAAGGACTATTTGGCGTACCATACGTGCTGTATGAGAACCCAAACCCGCGTTTCTGGGGCGTGACGAATCGTGATACCGAGGTGGGATTGAGCTTGTAATAAGGCAAAATTGATGGTCGCCTGGACTGTCTTTTGTTCGTTGGCGTCGCAAGCGGTCCTGGATTCGTGGTTTCATTATTACCAAGACCGGCGAATATAGAGCCAAATGCGCTAGGGTCGTTGATGCTCGCTGTCAGTGATGGCGCGTTCGACTGGGCGCCTTGGGAATTCCCAAACATGGAGCTTCCCATCGTGCTATTTTGGGGTTGCTGGGCAGTGGAAGAACCAAAGATGGATCCCTGTTGTTGGGGTTTCGGGGCCCCGAACATGCTACTTCCTGTTGGTTGCGTAGCCGATCCAAATAAACTTGGCTTCTGCTGTGTTTGATTGAGACTACTAAATAGTCCACCGGATTGTTGTGGTTGTTGTTGCTGGTTTTGATTCTGGTCCAATGAACCAAAAAGTCCACCACCGGTGTTAGTGTTTTGTGTGGTCCCAGCATTGCCAAAGAGTCCGCCAGTGGACCCCGTCGCAGGCTTAGCGCCGAAAATGCTGCCTCCTGTCTGTGAGGTATTCAATTGGCCAAACGCACTTCCACTATTGGCAGTGTTTCCAAAGCCCCCGCCAGTATTGGTGTTGGTGCCGGCAGATCCAAATAATCCTGTTCCTGCCGGTTTCTGCTGGCTGCCGAACAACCCTCCGGTTTGCTGTTGTTGCTGGTTCTGCGCGCCGAAACCACCAGTATTGCCAAATGCACTCGTAGTCTGTTGGTTGGCGTTCCCGAACAACCCTCCACCAGTATTGTTCGTATTGCTAGTGCTCCCAAAGAGACCACCGCCAGTATTGGTATTTGTACCGCCGAAGGCGTTGGTAGTGCCACCACCGAATCCGCCTGTGTTTGAGCCAGTATTTCCGAAGCTGAATCCTGGCTTGTTTTGATTACTGCTGCCAAACAAGCCACCACTGGTATTGGTGTTCCCAGAACCAAATGCATTCGAGGTCGTGCCGGTATTATTACCAAAGCTACCTCCAGAAGTGCCGAAAAGACCACCAGACTGGGCCGGCTGTGATGTCGTCGTGGAACTGCCGAATAGACCGCCCGTAGTGGCAGGCTTTCCGAATAAGCCACCACCAGTGTTTGAGCCAAAAGCACTAGTACCAGTGTTGGTTTGGCCAAACGCTCCTCCAGTGGAAGCGTTATTGCCGAAAAGATTATTCCCAGTTGTGTTCGTATTCGAGCCGCCGAAGGCCGAAGTGGAAGGTTGGTTGTTGGCACCGAAGCTGCCGAAGGTAGATCCAGTCCCAAATGCACCACCTCCTGTAGCACCACCGTAACGACGACCGGCGGAATAGTCTACAAGTCGGAGCTCCTCCGCCGACCATTTCTTGTAGGGGTCCTGGAATAAAATATTCTGGAAAGAGTTCTGAGCGTTGGTGCTAGCATTCTCTTTTTCTACTAGAGGTTGGAAGTTGGTTACATTGGCGGTGCCTGGAGGATCGCCTACGGCTCCTAATGCACCAGTACTAGCACCGCCTAAGGTTGTGCCTCCAAAACTCCCAAACGAAGAGGTGTTGTTGGTGTTAGTGCCGCCGCTACCAAAGAGGCCACCCGATGTTGCGGTAGTTGTGGATCCGAAGGCAGGCTTGTTAGCACTGCTGCCGAAAAGTGACGATCCGGATCCTCCACCAAAAGGGCTCGCAGTTGATGTATTATTGCCGAAGCTACCGAAGGCGTTGTTGGTAGTTGATGTGGTAGAACCACCAAACAAGCCGCCGCCTGCGGATGAAGTGGTTCCAAAAGCTGAGGGTTTGGCGCCGAATGCACTGGTATTATTGTTGTTGGATCCGAATGCGCCTAAGCTGATATGTCAGTACGCCATTCGCGAAATAGGAAATATATAAGACGTAAGGAATTGTGATGGTAAAATGGACGTACTTGTCGTGCCCGAGCCGAAGGCTCCTGTAGAGCCTCCGGAGCCGAAAAGGCCACCGCCGCCAGTGTTGGCAGAGGAACCAAAGGCACCTGTAGTATTGCCGGCGTTAGCACCGAAGCCTGCAGTGCGACGCCTTAGTTGGGAAGAGATCCCGGGGAAAATGGGCTCAACAAGGGAAGCGGGGACATACCTGAAGTGTTCGTGTTGTTTGTGCCGCCGAAGCCACCAAATCCACCACCGGTATTATTATTGCTGCTGCCAAAGGCGCCGCCGCTACCGGAGGGGTTGCCAAAGGTGCCAAACGACGACATGGTGCTCGGTCCTAACTAGCAAATGATATGCAGTCGAGGATGAGCTGGCGGTTGGCGCGTCTGACGCGTGAGGATAGTCGAACTGGGTTGACACAGTTATGTCGAGGGAGACATGGAAAGGGATGTGCGACGCCGTGATCGTAGACGAGCCGTAGAGGGATGGGTGGATAAGAGTCTCAGAGTATTGAGGCGGCGGGCTGAGTTGTGATGATTTGCCACGAGGATAGGATGAAGAATGGGACAAGGACTTTTTTTTTGTTACCCAGGATGCGATACTGGGTCCGGCGTGAGAATCCTCGAGTAGGAGGGGGATGTGTGGAAATAGAAGACGGGATTGAAAAGGGCGAGTGAATTAAGTCAAAAGACGAGAAGGAATGACCATGAATGGAAAGAGTAGAGGAAGAGGTGGTATTGTGTTGTATTGTTATGACTTGGGTGAGAGTGAAGGTTGATGGAGGTAGAAGCAGCTAATGGCTGCCAGGTACCTAAGTAGAGGTTAGTGAGCTCTCGAAGGAGGCAGATTGTTTGCGAATTCCCGCGACGGGGCTAGGGAAGGAAGAGCAAGTGGTGGTAGAGTGACAAGTGACAATGGTAGTAGAGAAACGGCGGCTGGGGCTGGGCGGGCTGCTTTTCTGGAAGTGAATGGCGCTTTGGCGGACCACCTAGCAAATTTCTGGGCAAATGGGAAGTCGCTGTAAGTGGTGGGGCCGTGGGACAAGGGGCAACCTAATACGGGTGCGCAGTTGGTCCAAGCTCCAAGCTTGCGTCTACTACGGACAGTCTGAACACAGGCACACCAAGCCAAGCACGCGAGAGTCTTAATACTTGTCTGACTGCCGGCAGCTGCCAAATAGGACGACGATTTCACCAAGCACCAATCAGAGAGACAAATTTGCGAATTAAACTTGACATAGACATAAATCCTATCACACATGAAGTCTGGCTAGATAACGTACTTGTAAGGGCGAATGCGCGACCGGAGCGGAACCAGAGTCACTGTGATTGTCTATTTCGTTCCTCTACGTCTCAACCAATGGTTACGTGTAGGCAAAGTGGAGTGGAAAAGTAAGGTACGAGGAGGAGGGGAAAGGGAGGAGTGAAAGGTACGGGCTATCTTTTATAGATGGCCTGACCTCTTAACATCTGTGCTGCTTTCCGTCACGGTTGATTGTTAAGCAAGGCAGACTTCGTAGTCGCTGCCTAACACCACCAACCAATCGTTGATGCCAGTGTAGGTGCGTCTCTACTCGAGAAATACCAACAGCTGTCGCGATGCCGCCAGCTGCCAGCCGACTCGTATGAGTAAATTGTACTGCCATAGGGATTTGCCGCAATTGGTACCTAAGACAGCTAAGGAACCTCTGTAAGTCCTTAAAATACTAATTGGCTGAATGAAGACAGCGTCACACGAGTAGAAAATGTATCGTTCTTTTTCATTGCGTCCATGATATCCTAAGGCATATTTCCCCTGCGAGTCATCGGGGATTAAAAAGGTTAGAACCTAGGTATGTAGTTATACTTATATGTACCTAAGCGGTGAGGTCACTTTCGGGGGAGCTTTTTTTTTCTTCGGGCACCAGACGCGGTAGGCGCATCCCTACATATGTATGCAAAAGACGCGACCGGGTCTGCAATGACAGGTCAGACACGCGCCAGCCCGGACTCCAGCCACTTAGGTACTTGTTAACCTACCTAGGTACCTAGGCTAGGGCACTCCCGCCCCCAATGCGCCGCCTGCTGCTGCTTGGCAGAAAACGCGCGCAAGACTGCCAAACCATGGTGTAATCCCTCACGATACCCATAGCACACCTACCCAATTACTTCTTTCCACTCGCTTACCTGGCCTGCCTGTCTGTTTGTCTTGAGTATAATTCGAACACTTCTAGCAATACTGTTGTTGCGGCCGATATGGACATTGCTTCACTCGATTTTGAACAACATCCCCTGCGACAGACATTTCTCTTGCGCATCCCAGCCAACTAATTTTTGGCTGCTTTTGTTGTTGTTGAAGCTCTTGGCGCCGGCTTTCAACCACGTCTTCCAATCACATCGCATCGTCACCTTGTGTAATTCATACTATACCTACAAACACGAAACGGTATCTTTGCGGAGCCAGTCTATTTTCCAGCGTTTTTCGTCGGCCGATTGCTTTTCTCTCTGAATTCGATAGAACATTGCCCGGACTACATTGCCTTGCATTGCACAACCGACGCGGCTCGCGATACACCTCCCATCCGCCTGCCATTGTCCTACAGAGGAACCACTACGCTTTCCCTGCGGCGAATTCAATTGGGCCTGGCTGTGGAGCTTTGTTTAAAACATAAAACCAAGGACGGCTCCACGGAGCTGCATCCGCCGCGCATATAAGACATGATGGCATCGGGGATGAACAACTATGCGAGCGCCAGTATGAACGAGTACCCCGGGCCGGGCATGCACGGCGCGTCAATGCGACCCGGACCCTCGCGCCCAGGCACGCGCTTCGCGGCCGCGGTGCGGAATCCCGAACACGCGGAGCCGTGGGACCAGATCAGCGACGAGCACAGGAGCGAGATCAACGATTGCGTAAGTGGCCGCCTACCCTATTAGCATCTGCACCTACCCCCAGAATAGAGAGCTAACCGCTCCCGACCCGCGCAGTTCCACCTCTTCGACATGAACAAAGACGAACAGCTCGACTTCTCCGAGTTCCGCTACGCGCTGCAGGCCCTCGGCTTCAGCAACCTGTCGCGTCCAGACCTCATCGCGGCCTTCAGGTCGAGCGCCCACCCCAAACCCAACTGGACGCCACTGCCCTCCATACCCGGCCAGCCACCGCCGGCCAGCGCGCCCAGCGTCGTGGACTTAAGGCTGTCCCGGGAAGGGTTCCAGAGCATCGCCGCCAGGCACATCGCCGCGCGGGACCCACGCGAAGAGCTGCTTAAGACGTTCATGTTGTTCGACAAGGGCACCAAGGGCATGATCACGGTCGACGATTTGCGTACCGTCGTCAAGGAGCTGAACGAGGACGTGCCGGAGAACGAGATACATAGCATGATCGAGCAGTTCGACGTCGAAGGAAAAGGAGGCGTGAGTCGCGAGGAGTTCGTCGGCATCTTCCTCGATAGGTGACCCAGGATTGTCTAGAGTGAAAAGAGTAGTAGAGCAACGGCTCCCTCGACTCGGTTCAATCCTAAGTGAAGTATTTATTGCACAGTTCGGTCTCAATGAGGCCCCAGACCGTGAGCAACTAGGAGGCATGCCGAGGAGAAGAATCGAAGAGGAGGCGCGAAAAAGGTAAAGGGGCTGCTAGTGCTCACCGGGGAAATGCTAGCTATCTAGATCTCTCGCTTCCGTGAGAACCGGATGCATGGGAGACGCCGCGCCGAGCTACACCTGCTTCGTGCTCGCATACCGCCTGACGAATCTCTATGCACGCTTCCATCCCGGGGCACGTCGAGAAGGACTCCCTATTCAGCCGAGGAGTGAGTAGACGGTTTGTCACTATTTATCTCGATTGAGCTACATGAACAGGCCCAAAGAGAAGGACAGTTGCAATCATCTCGGGCCAAGCACGAAGGCGAGGAAAGGTCGGCGAGCCGAGAGCTAGAGATCGAAAGGGCAAATAGGAGACGACAACTGTGAGAAAAGACTTTCAACGTTGTATATACACCCCCTTTTTGCGTATCCTAATACTATAATTCAAGTAGGAGCTAAAAGGAAAGCTCCTCTCATGTCTAAAACACCCCCGTATTAGTTATCCAGATACTAGCCTTCCCGGCTTGCTATGGTCATGTGATTACATGTAGCTTTCAGCCGACCATTAAGCATACGCTCTGCTGGATCTTTTTGTTGCCACGAGCCTTTCATCTTCCTCCGCCTTCCTTCTACGGAAGTCTACAATACAGAACAGACCAGAACGAGCAGCGAGTAAATGTCCATAGCCTGAACGCAGATGTAGATTGGTAATCATGCTGCATACTGTACAACCCCTTGTGTCTTCTGTCTGTACAAGCCTCCTTCGCTTCTTGCTCCCACTACGCGGGCTTTTTGTCTTCTACTAGGATCAAGTCCCCACTCGTTGCGGGTAGGTATCAATTGAAAACAAAACACGTTAAATAACGGTTCGTCTAAGGACGGAATCCCCCCTACAAACCTGCTGCCGAAACAAAATAAAAAAACGGGGTTCGTAGAGATCCAGGATGCGCTCGACTCATCACACCCAAGCGCAATCCTGGTGGGGCTGATGGCAAAGTAATGAGCAGCGCCTAATACACTCTAGTGGTATGAGCACAAGAGGTTTAAAACTGTATGAGGTCTTGGCCTTGCTGGTTGTTTTGCTGCTGCGGCCGGGCAGCGAATGGATTATTACCACCCCCGTAGCCGTTCATGCCCATCATAGCGGGGCCGGTAGCGGCAGGCATTTGATGCTGACCGTACGATACCTGAGGCATACCTGTGTATTGAGATCTCAAGAAAGGGTTGCTGCCAGTAGCCTCGGCAGTAAGTCTCTGCGCACCAGCACCGGCCGAATTTACAAACGTGCCCGGTGCCGTGTGCTGAGCTGGAATACGGAGATCGCCAGTATTTCCAAAGGTGTCCATTCCTTCGCCACTGGCTAGAAGGGCGTTAAGTCGCTGCTCGTGTTCGTTCATTGGTTTCTGAGGCTGTTGTTGAAGTTGCGTGGGAGATTGGAATGTAGGCTGGGGTGGTGGCGTATAGGTTTGAAGTGTTTTCTGCTCGGGAAGACTCTGGAGGGTATTGAGAGTTGGCATGGATGGAGCCTTAGCGGTTTGTGGTCGTCCGAAGGTTGAAGCGAATGGGTTGTTCGAGCCAGTTTGCATCGGCTGTATGGGCGACTGAACACCGAGGTGATTGTTATTATTGCTTGCCCAGGGGTTATTGCTCCCGGGTTGGGCGACTGGCTCCGGGGATGAAGTCGGCTGGGGTTGAAACGCTTGTTGTTGTGCATAGGGGTTGTATCCAGTCGGTTGCATCTGGAAGGGCTGAGGCTGAGGCTGAGGCTGCGACTGCGGCTGGTTTTGCTGGCTGTAAGGATCATATACGCCTGCCGGTTGTGGTGCAAAGCCATTTGAGTAGCCATTGTTATTGGGGTACCCGGTATAGTTGTTATTGACGAATGCCGTCTGCTGTGGCTGGATAAATTGATTCTGGTCGATCGGGTTTCCTAACCAATCGACGTTATTGCCCTGTTGGTAGCCCATATTTAGGCCAGTAGGTTGAGGCTGGGAAGCCGGCGCGGTATCAATAAGGTCGAATGGCGAGGCGGAGTTATTTTCTTCCTGTTCTCGTTTCCGACGTTCATCTTCCTCTCTGCTGAGTTTGATGGCCTTTGCCAGATCATCGTCGTCATCACCACCGCCAGATTGGCGGCCTTCCCGCTTCCTCCGATCTTCCTCTTCTTGATATTTGCTCGCCTCGATCGCTAGTTTATACTCGGCATCCTCCTCGTCGCTATACCGTCGGGCGGGACGCTGCTGTCGCTGACTGCCACTAGGAACGGTGGCTGGAGCGAACTCCTCGATACCGGTGACACGAGACTTCCACGTCTTTCTGTCGCTTCGCTCGGCGCGCAGCCGTTCTTCGTCGAGAATTAAGGCTGTAAGCTCTTTTGCCGCAACACGAACTGCTATTGTTAGTATGCATTACATTGTAGGCGCAGCGAAAAACACGCACCATTCTGACCCACGTCCCGGCCTTCTTCATCAATATAGACGAACTCCCGCAATGTCTTGATGATATAGACATTTTTTCGGGCCCACGTCACAACCAGTTCGGACCCTTCATGCAGACAGTAGTCGAGAACCTTGAGGGCCTTTAGGACGTGCCTCCAATTCTTGCCTTTGTCGTTCAGTCGCTTGTCGAGCATGTCTACTATATCGTAGAACTCGTTCGATCTGTGAAATGGTTAGACAAATCGGAGTGGACACTAGGTACAAGGTGTCATGGTAACATACGAATTATACGTCATCTGAGCAAGCTCGCTCATCTGAGTGCCGGTCGGGCCCCATGGGTCGTTACTTGTCGCTATGGAAATATACCATTAGCATATACCACTTTCGTTACGGCCGATGGTGGCGGAGAGGCGGCGCGGGCGAACAAACCTTCGCGAACTTTGACCTGGCACGTGGAGTAGCCCTTGGTGACATTTTTGACGCTTCTCATTACCTTCGACATCTTGTCGGTATTGTCTGTGGGGGACGACGAAAGGGGGTATAACAGGGAACCGAGAGTTGTACGGTCGCACGTCGTCGGGCGTATGAACCGAGAGACAGTGATACAATCGCCGGAAAACCAGTGGGTTGGCGCGATTGAATGCGCAATCCACTGAGGTGGATTAGTTCCGTGGTTGGGGAGGAGGGTGGTCGGGCGCAGTGGTGATCAGGCGATGGGATGGTTTGGGTACGGTATTGTATCTAGACTAGGTTGTATGCAGTTGAATTATCTAGATTGATTGGATCGGATTGGATCAGGACAGAACTTGTTGGGCGAGGACTATCGGACGGCTAGGTGCGATGCGACGTAGATTCTGAGATTCTCTCGCTCCCAGGAAATGGCGGAACAGCCACGGGCGTATCAACGAGTTTGGGTAAATGAACGAAGAACTGAGTCGAGTGAATGATGGTTGGTGATGAGGTTGGGAGGGGAGACAGCCAGTGCCAAGCTCCCTGCTAGTAGGGACCTTGAGCGACTCAACGTAATGCTGGGCTTGGCGAATGGATTCGGCGTCTAATTTGGAATAGCGCGGCTCGTCCGTCGCTGTCTTTCGCTGCTGCTCGGTCGCCTCTGCAGGTTTGCGTAGGTATCCTGCCAGCTAACTAACCTAACTTTCGTACAAGTTGGTAGGTAGGTAGTCAAATACCTATAGCCAGTCAAACCACCTCTCGAAATCTAGCCGTAGTAGCAATGGGTAGGTCGGTAAGATATTGATATTTTGGGAGACAAGGGAGTTAAGTAAAAGTATTTATCAAAACATGTAGGTAGCGAATAAAGAGGCGCCACAACTGACTTGGCACAGCACAGGGAAAGTGACGCAAATTGTCTTTGCGCTTTGCCGGGCATTAATCCCGTTAGACTGCCTAACCTATAGTGGGCATTGTACATTAAGGTAGGAGGCATGTCGGTGCGTATAGCACCTATTTTGTAGGTCACCTTAACTATCCACGGGCAGGCACCAGTTCAATGGGTACTACAATAGGTAGGCGAGGTAGTGAATAAGTATACCTACTTCAAAGGGTAAGTATAATGTAAGGCACATCAATACCTAGATCTGGTAATGGGAACGCTTAGGTACCTGCATGCCCAGGTAGTAGGCCAATAGCGAAGTGGCCAAACTCTTAAACGACGCGCAAGCAGCACAATGTACAGGAAGTCGGATCTGACATATGTATGCAAGTCAGATGCTCTAGACTACCACCTCCATACTTACACTGCCTCTCCGCAGGAAAGCTACTAGTAGTCATACCTGCTGTGTAAGAGGATGCGACGCAGAGAAAAAACAGCGCCGTTAATCATACAACCGAATTAACGGTGTATACATACGCGACAGATGACGTATCAGGTGGGCGAATGCCTGAAATCTTCGAGTTGGATTTATAATTACCATTCTAAGCGGCCACGGAGCCGATTTCGCATCTTTTTCTACACATCCGAGTAAAGCCGCGATCATAGATTGCCATTCTTGCTTGTTGTCGATGTTATTGTTGTTCTAGTACGCGATGTTTCACGAAAACTCCCTTGATGAGTTGTCATTACTTGTCTTTCTCACACCACACGTGCATGACCTACAGTAGGTAATACATAGCTACAGAATAATAAACGAAGGACAAGCATAATGAGTGGCTAAAAAAAAGGCTAGAGTCCTAGAACTGAGGTTTACGTGATGAGAAGCTTTTCTTTTTTTCTTAATTGAACTGGACGTTATTTTCCGTATCATAACTATATATATTTGAAATCTCGCTCGCAGTCGTCAAACTCGGAACGCCGGGCTAAGCAACAACACATACTATATAACATCGTAAATTGAAATTGAAACGTTAATTTACGTCCTCGCTGGGGGCTTGTCCTTTGGCTCGACCTCCATCATATCCAACCACTCCAGAGCAAAGGCCGTCACAATGCGCGCCCAATCGCGGACAGTGGGCATATCGAGATGCGCACCATCGTCATTCATGGTATGCCAGACAGCCGGAAATGGCGTCGCGATTAAGTGCAGTATCGGCACACCACGGCGCATAAAGGGGATGTGGTCATCCTCAACATAACCGCGCCTAAAGTTCGAGATTGTCTTCTCAGCGTCAGGTAGAAACGGCTTCTTCGGGCTGGACTCAAGTAAGTTGAGGTCCCGCATCCGATGCTCGATATTGGCCATGGCGCGGTACGCCCAGTGGGTGGGCAGGAAAGGCGACGGCACAGTAGGGTTCGCGGACCCGAGAAGGTCTAGGAGCACGAACATGCTAATCTGGTCCAGCGGATTCTTGTAGAACGCGGTGGCTGGGTGTGGGGAAGCTTCCCATTGTTCGGCGAGAGCTCTGTGTCCGTTGTTAGTCGGTCTTCTGTAGTCAAGCATCCACGCGAGAGAAAGTTTGAAGGGCAAGAATAGTTGTGAGGGGGGCGTAGGCCATACCTAGCTCCGTAAAGCGAGTCTGTTTCTGACCATTGTAAAAATGCCTCCTCTCCATCTAGCAACAGGATCTGGACGCCCATATCCATGGGGACAGTGCCCCCCTCGCCCAGCGCATTCATCTCTTCGTGCATCTGCGTGACGAAGCGATCGATGGTGCGAGCCACGTGCATAAGAATTGCACACGGCACCGCGCTATCGGTAGCCCCGATGAAGCCCGTGGGCGTGATTTTGCTGTCATAATGGGCGACCAGCGTAAGCAGATTACTCTGCCCCGTTTGGACCCAAGGCGGCTCGCGCTTGAACAGCAGGTTCTGAAACGGGATTTCGCGATCCCCAGTCACGGGTGTCTTTCCCGTCGAGTTAAACCACTCGATGCTCCAGCTCGGGAGCTCGTTGCGGAAGAAGTTAACGAAGTGCTCCTGCGCGGCGACTTGGCCCGGCGTCCCGGGCACCCGCGGAATGAGAATCGGCGCTAGGAGCTTGCCGTTGTCGATGTCAAAGTCATCGCCGCCTGACGGCACAAGCTTTAGAAAGTTGTCCGAAAGCGCAGTGTAAGCGAGCGCAGGCGACGTGAGCCATGATAGTAGTACAAGTGGCTGCAAGAGCAGCAGTGAGATGTGCGTTAGGAACATGATTACATTCTTGGCTGTGAACGGCCGTGAGATGGCAGTTTGCGACGACCAAGGCCGGAAACGCGTTATACTACCCTTTTACGTACTGCTACCTCAATCCGAAGAGGTTATTCATAGTGTACTGGTAGATACAACCGCGGGAACGAAAATGACGGAATGCAATGGGTTCGGGTTGTGGTGAATATGGTTGGAGAGGACACAGAAGCCTTCAAGGTCGATATGTACAGATATGGAGATGCAGATGCCGTATCGTACCAAAAGGGCCAGGTTTGGTTTTGGCGTGTTGCAAGGCTGAAACAGAGAGCTCAGGGGCTGCCAGCGCTCAGGTCGCGAACATTACAGGGGTATTCCCTTGCTGTTAGCTCGGAGTTGCAGCCGACAAGCGCCCCAATTCGCATGAACAGTGTGACGGTCGCCAAACCATTTCATACATAACACCACCGGAAGAATTATAGAATTAACTACACGCACAGCGCTACTTTGGAAAAATTGCACAGTTGGATTGACTCTAGGTATCTCAGGTAATTGCCGGCAGACCTCTTAACACCAAAGCTCTCGGAGCAGGCCAGAAGCCACAAACCATGTCTTGTACGCCTCTTACGCCTGTAGATACCTCCCTAATTAGTGTACATCAAATCTACACATCAGCGCATAATTGCGCCATCATTGCTCTCCTCTCCATGGGCATCTACTTCCTCGTAGTCCTCGGGTTGGCCCATTATTATATCCTCGCCGCTGGCTGGGCCGTCGAAACTGGTATTGACCTTGCCCCCAGTCGTACTGGAGGCGCTTGACTGAATGACACTTTCATCATGTACTTCCTCGCCTTTGACCTCGAATCTAGCCGAGATCGTCTCTACTTGCTTGCCCTTTTTCACACTAGTCTCGTTGACTTGCACTTGAACGGTGTCGTGCATCTCGATCTCTTCATCAGGATCGGTCGCACCCGTTAACGTTAGCTTCTGTTTCTGTTTCTCGAGCCAGGCAGGAGGCAGACCGGGGCCACTATCCGCATTGCCGTAGTCGCTCTTCTTCGTTCCTTTGGGCCACCGCCCAGGACCTCTCCCAGTTCCACCAGTCTTACGTTTGGCTGTGCTGGTTTTCTTCTGTGTTGATTTGCGTACACTGCTGCCTGTTGATCGGCGCGCACGAGGTCGAGGTCGAGGCTGCGCTGGTGTCCGTATGGCAGAAGACGCACGGGGCAATGTCACCGGTCTTGCAATGCTCGAGCCAGCACGAGACATTCCCGGACGTTTACTAATAGGTGGGAATACCTGGAACCGGGTTACTGGGATATTCTCGTACTGTCGCTGCCAGCCGTGTTCATCATCCTTAACGCTATCTGTCGACGCCTGGTCATCACCTTGATCAGACGGGTGAAGACTATTGCTGTGCTCTTTAGCAATGCCATTGGGCCGTGCGTGGGTTAAGTCATCCGTGGTTAAAATGTCATTGGGTTCTGTGGATTCGAGCACAGCGGGTTCACCATCTAATGTCCCTTTCTGGGGTATGCTGCTGGTAACCGCAAAGTCATCGGCTATAGCTACGGCTTCAGCGATGGCCCCCACACGCTTCGTTTCCTCGTCTTCCTCACGTGGCGCAATGGCATTGAGAGCTGGACCTAGCTCAAAATTGGCTGTGTTACCCCGACCCATGATATAGGGTGTCCATGTCAACGCCGGGGTGTGAAGTTTGACGTAGTTCTTAGCTTCCCACCTTGCTACCTCTTTGTGGCAATAAGGTAAATCCACGCGAAAGGCGTAGATATGAGTGATAGGATCTCTTACAAGAAACCGTAGCGCCTCGAGTGCGGAGACTACGTCGTCTGGAGTCATACCCGTATCGTCGGATATTTGCCTAATGCTGATGCCCCTCTTCTGAGTTTTCTCTTCAGGAACATGCCCGATCAGGTATTTGCAAAGCACTAATCTCCAATAATTGCGGTATGAGACTAGGCCCATATCTGATAGAGGCTTTTCAGGTGAACCGCTCTTCTCTTCGACTCTAGTTAGCAGATACGAGAAGTCGATGAGGAGGTGGCCGTATCCCTTGCGCTGATGAATAGGCAGCGTGAGGATACAGCTAACATTGTTCTGGCTACTTGCTCGTTTCTCCTTGGAGAAATATCCGACGAAATGATAACCAAGATCGTCGTACTCGCACAGGACGTAGAATAAGAATGGCTCAACGTCGTAGTATAGCGTTTTAGAGCCCAAAAAGAGTTTGGCAAGTAAACAGAGATTTTGGCAATAGACCGGATTTTTCCTACCGTCTACTTCGAAAAATGAGACAGACCCATGCCGGTAAATCTCGTCGCCGGGCGGATGTTTCGCAGGGCATTTGAGCTTATGCCGCCAGGCGACATAATCGGAATTCATATACTTCAAGCAGAATTCGCAGATATACAACACACGATTGCGGCTGTATTCTTCAGGGTAAGGCGCTGCATACCAAGTATCAATCTCCCATCCGCCAAACTCTATGCACTCAATCTGGCTTACGGGACCAGATGCCTTTTTGGACTTCTTTAGTGGCACTTCTGCTTGCTCTTGCATGGCAAGTAGTCTGTTTCTCCATTCTTCTTCCGCTTTCTGTTTTGCTTCGTCGAAACGTCGCCGATCGTCCTTTGTAGGTAAAGTTTTTGTAGTATCCGCTTGCTCCTCTGTCAAGATGCCGCCGTATGGCTTTCCTTTGAGCTCGTCTGTCTCCTTATCATAAAATGAATAAAATGGCTGCGAAAAACTAGAAGCGAAGAAAGGGGCCATGCTCGAGGCTTCAGCAGCAGAGGTAACAGCAACGTTACTTCGTGATGCTGCTCTTCGTGATGAGTGGGATGTCGTTGTACGGCCACCAGAGCGCTTCCTAGAAGGTTTTGAACTCCGCAAAATCTTACCTAGGTCGGCAGCATTCACTCGCATCTTGAGCATAAGACTTGTGCGTGTCTTCTTGACAATCGAACACGGTGCAGAGTTTGAAACTTTTAGTCTAAGTGACCGCGCGGAGCGTGGACGAGTTGAAGTCTCCCCGCTGTTGGTCTCTTCATGAGTTATGTCGTCATAGGCAGATTCGTCCGGCGTATTCCTCCGCCGTTTCCGCAGCGATATAGCATCCTCCTCTGCCTCTGCAGAAGACGTTTTTCTCTTTCTCAACACTCGTGAGCCATCCATAGGGTCCTCATCAAGTACCAATTGGTTAAACATCGAGTGTGAGTCCGGCTTGTTTAGGCCACGCTGTGGAGGAAGCAAATCTCGAGCGATCTGGGGTGCTGATGCTCGCCTTGCATACGAAGGAGATATATCTCCCTCAACCTCGTCATTATCATTCATATCCACATCGCCCTCGACATCCATGTTCTCATGAGCTGTGTCCGCTCCGGAATCGGAACCGGAACCGGATTCTTCATTATCATGAAGCGGGGGATCAATGGTGTCGAATTCTTCGTCGGCGTCATCGTCCTCTTCATCATTCTCAACTGCTTCATCCGACTCTGCTCCAGAGTCTCTATCACTGAAAGCTGAATCAGAGTCATCAGACGGCTCGCTCTCGCTGTCTTCATCATCGGTCTCGCCTGGTTTTATTTTCACAGCTCCGACCCCCTCGGCTTCATCATCTTCTTCTTCGTCGTCCTCTACATCCTCCTCGGCTTGTTCGTCTTCTCCACTGTAATCACCGTCTTCGCGGGCGTAGGATTTCGGTTGAAAGCCCGGCTCTTCATCCTCCTCTTCGTCTTCACCTTCAGCATCAATATCAAAGGCTTCGCCCTCGTCATGAATGTCTCCGTCCTCGCTCTCGGACTCGTCATCTTCGTGATCGGCATCTTCGTCGTTGGCTTGGTCTCCTTCTATATCGTCATGGTGGGTTGATTCATGGCGGGGACTCTGATGTATTTCGCTATCGACATCCGCGTCTTCTTCTTCTTCACCGTCCCCGTCATCTTCCACATGACCTGTCGAACCAGGATTCGGATTGGAATTTGGATCAGGATTTAGGGAGGCACCAGTGTCGAGCATTGGCACATCTTGCACGGCATCATCCTCTTCAAACTCAGCATCTTCCTCGGAGAGGATTACGCTCTGTTGCAGCTCCTCCTCCATGAGTTGTGCATTCGCCATAGCCGCTATCGGTCAACTGTGATGGAGATCCTAGAAGAGGTGTGCGGTGGTGGCGGACCTAGGGCCGTGCGATAGAACGTGTGGAGGGTACAATTTCCGCAACCCTCCAACCTGTGCCAGCCGGCTTTACGTCATGCACGATGCCGATCGCATGCCACACGGGGCGTGATTAAGGCGGACTTCCTGGACTGTAGCTCGAGTCTGGTTGTTTATGAGAGGGTGCCGTGTCGTTCGCGATAGGGAGACATCAGATTGCGTCGGGCTGTGCATTGAACTCTATATGTGGAAAGTAGAGCGAGCGGCGAGAGACGCGACCATTCTATGAATTAGAGTTGCTATTTCGAGACTTGGGTCAATAGTCTAGGTTCGGGGAACAAATCGACGCGTCATGCGCTCGGGGCGGCTGTCTAGAATACGTATAGTGGTGCAAGAGTGTTCGTGAAGACGGTGATCGCGGGTAGCTTGGCAAGCACTCTGGACAGTGACTCGCGACGAGGCTCGTAAGTTCACTACGTTGGAGGTGCAGACTCCACAATCTGGCAGGTACCGGTCTCGTTTGTGAGGTAAGTACAAGGTACCTAGATAACCCACTCTTTGGAGCTTTGACCACTCCATAGGTCGGATTTTGGCTGCTGCAATTGGTTCGCTCTGATTGGCTTATTTACCATTAACCTCACCATACCTACGTTATTGCCGTACGAGACGTAGATAGGTAAGGACCTAGGTACACTAAGCTCGTGCTTCAACGGAATCCATACCAACGCTGCTCCTCAACACAGCTGGCTGAACGACACAACGTACGTAAGACTATTAGCACCACTAGCGATCCGCCTCCTAACCATTTCCTGTCGCTGACGTTCACTACCAGTGTCGACTGCCATCGATCACAATGCCCGTTCCCTTCGAAGCCCTGATTCCGTATGGAATCGTCCTCGCCGTAAGCCTTTCCCCGGACGTCAGCGAACCAATGGCATGTCATGCATGGGATTCTGAAGGTATATAGATGTTCGGCGCAACGGGCGCAGGTCTTTCAAAACTCAGACACTGGCAAAATGGCCACAAGCGACCGCGTCGGTCTCTCGATCAGTGGGATAGAGTAGGTTTTAGGGCTCAAATGGTCCCGAGTATCTAAGATGCTAACGTCCTTCCCAGCAAAGTACGAACTTCGACCGAAAACCCCATTCCCGCGGCTGAAACTGACATTGCGAAATCTGTAGTGATGGACCGGGACCGACGGTTGACGGGATTATTACGAGGACAAAGCGACGAAGCAATAGCACCGGCTGGTTTCGAGCTTAATAATCCGTGGAGAGTATGTTATCTTGCAGCCAGCGCTATTAAATGAATGAAGTTTTGGTTACTAATTAAGGCATCAAAATAGGTTGAAAAGCGGATGGCATAGGCGAACTAGTGACAAACGAGCAACGAACAATAGACATTACCATAAGAGACTTGTACGATCAAATACAGCACCAAATCACACCAATTCTCTTGTTAATTATTTGCGTACTCCCTGGGTATCGTCTATCTGATTCTATCAATATTGGGGAAATGGTATTATGTCAGCCGGTCACCAGCTCTATATCATAATCTCTGGTCGGTTCTTATTCAGGCCGTCTAATAGCATGCAGGCTTGGCAAAGCCTCTGACTGGACATATAACCACATTTCTCACAAGTGCCCAACTTCTGCTTCGTGGTAGTAGGAACCTCGCTCCCTGTGGACTTCGGTAGCTCCTGTTTATTCGGTTTCCGGCGACTAGGGAGAGGATTGCCAACTCTACTAATGGTGACCTCAGTTTCTAGGCCAGCCGCTTCAGCATCCTCGTTGGCTTTCAGCTCCTTCTCCATGGCCGCCATTTCCCCACCCTGGGATCTACCATTTGATGAGCCACATCCTCCGATATTATCCTCTTCATCGACAGACTGGGATGAGGACGCTTTCCCGTTGCAAGCGCAGGCATCTGGCATGGCGCCTGGCACCAACCTAGCCATGTCCTCTCCGCTCCGAACAACATCAAGGATAGCACTAGGCCGAACACGTTCCAGGTTTTTGATAAGACTTCTAGCACTCCCACGAAAAGCTTCCGGGCTATATATGCATTCTGTACTGAAATAATCCAGCTTTTTGTGATGTGCATATAATACAATCTCCTTCTCGTAGGCGTACTTAAGAGGCTTGCTCCGTTTGACTTCACTTGCATTGCTGCCTGTAACAATGCTCGTGCTCCGTGACAGACGCGGCAGATCTCCACGCAGAAGGTTCATAAGAACGGTCTCGGCTACGTCGTCCGCGTTGTGCCCCGTCACAACATGTTTGATACCGAGCATTTTCGCTCCTCGATCCAGGGCTTGTCGCCGAAATACTCCACAGTATGTGCAGTTTCCCTTTTTCCCAATAGTCTCCACAACCTGGTCCATGGTCCAGCCGTAAAGTTCATCGTAGCCGACAATCTTCAAGGGCATCTCATATTGTATTGCATTCCGCTTGACGGTTTCGAGAGAGTCGTCTCGGTAGCCTTTGATGCCCTCATCTATACTCAGGAGAACTAGATCAACTCCGTAGTCATGCCTCTCATTTAAGGTCTTTAAAACTGAAGCTAAGACGGTTGAATCTTTGCCACCCGATGCGCCGATAGCTACTTTTTCACCACGGAAGAATAGCTGGGATGATGTTATTGTATGGTGAACTTCGTCTTCGAATATCTGGATAAAACAACCCTTGCAAAGCTTCTGATGGTTTTTGGGCCGTTTGATTAGAGCTCGCTGGGTGTTGCAGATTCCACAGAGCGCTGGTGGCATCTTCAGATACAGACTTATGCTGAAGGGTGAATTTCAATAGTATATCGTGTGTAAATAGCCTGTATTCGAGTTTGCGTACGCGACAATGCGATAGAGTAAGTTGAAAATTTCGTAACTTATTTCACCACATTTAGATGATAACTTTTGAATCGTAGCAGTCCCGCGCATATGCGCATACATACGGACAATGGATTTGCAGGGAAGTGGGGTCAAGATTGCAAGACTGGGAACATGGAGGTGCCTTTGACGCTAGGCCTCTTGGGGGATAGCCCGAGTCCAAGCGGGACCTTCAAAAGTTTGCCGATGATTTACCAGCCCACACAAAATTGCAGTAGTAGATTTCTCCAAGTTGTGTGTGACTTTTAAGAATTTCCTTCCTCAACCTCTCAATTCGGTCGACTTTCCACTCTTCACGACCACACGACCAACTCATCACAATGGTAAGCTCCTGAACGCCCATTTCGACGTGCATCGGCACTTGAACGCGCCTCGAAGAATCATCCCTTCGAGATGTGCAACTTCCGCCTAGTCGTCCTCGGACACAGGTGAAGAAATGGCTTGAGCAGGTCTCGTCGTGCGCTGCAAATGCCACGCGCGACCTGTCTCTTTAGAGTTCAAGCAAGATTTCAGTCAATGGAACACATTCACTGATCTCTTCTTTCTCCATGACCAGGCCCCCAAACCCAGCGGAAAGAAGGCGGCGCCGGCCCCATTCGGGTCGAGCAAGAGCTCCAAGAAGGCTCCCAAGGCAAGTAACTGGCTCTCCTTCTCCTGATAACCAGCCCTAGCTGCTCCTCGCCTTCGTCTCTCCGCTAACATTCTGATACCAGAACCCTCTCATCGAGAAGCGCCCCCGCAACTACGGTATCGGCCAGGACATCCAGCCCAAGCGCAACCTTTCGCGCATGGTGAAGTGGCCCGAATATGTCCGCCTTCAGCGTCAACGCAAGGTCCTCTCCCAGCGTCTAAAGGTCCCTCCTGCGATTGCCCAGTTCCAGTCGACCCTCGACCGCAACACCGCCGCTCAGGTACGTAAATCTAGACGCAGGCATATTTTCGTGCTCGTCATGAACCAATGGGCTCTACTTTTTTCAAAGCAGCCCTCGTCCCTTTTACATGAGGGCAAGTTACTAACTTTGGATAATATAGCTCTTCAAGCTCCTCAACAAGTACCGACCGGAGACCAAGGCTGGTATGTGATCAATGACTCGTTATTTTCTACTGAATTAAAACATGTGCTAACCCTCATTTTTTACAGAGAAGAAGGAGCGTTTGGTCAAGGAGGCCACTGCTGTCAAGGATGGCGGCAAGAAGGAGGATGTCAGCAAGAAGCCCTACACCGTCAAGTACGGTCTCAACCACGTTGTCGGCCTCATCGAGAACAAGAAGACCTCTCTGGTCCTGATTCCCAACGACGTCGACCCTATTGAGCTAGTAGTGTTCTTGCCCGCTCTATGCCGCAAGTTCGGTGTACCCTACGCTATTGTGAAGGGCAAGGCCAGACTCGGCACCGTTGTCCACAAGAAGGTTCGTAATCATTGACGTGTCTGTACTTGAAGCAGTCAACTAACAAGCAAATAGACCGCTGCCGTCTTGGCCCTTACTGAGGTCCGCTCTGAGGACAAGACCGAGCTCTCCAAGGTCATTAGCGCCATCAAGGAGGGCTACCTAGCCAACACTGAGGCTAGCCGAAAGCAGTGGGGTGGTGGTATCATGGGCGAGAAGGCCAACAAGCGCATTGAGAAGAAGAAGAAGGCTCTTGAGGCTGCCATCAAGATTTAAAGTCCTTGCGTTGGGTCATGACGGGCACAGGAGTTATTAGCTTTGCACGGTTTCGGCGTTGGAGGAGGTAAAATGGAATACCAACTTGTGGATTTGCAAATTACTATTCCATCCTCTGGAGCCTATGAATGACAGCCAAAGTGAAGCATACGCCGCAATGAATGAAACCTGCTAATGAGTACTATTTGACCGCCTTCCTGTCACGTGCAATCTTGCAGGTGTCTATCCTTGTCCGTACAACGGTGTAATAATGTCTTGATCCGTGGTGTTTGCTGTTTTTTGCCTAACAAGAAGTTTGTATGAGGTTTAGCCTAACACTAAGCAGGGTTGTCTAATGCACACTATCTACATACGTGGGGACGGATCTGGGGGTTAATCTTGGTCTTAATCTTGGGGTTAATCTGATAGCCTCTCGAACGTAGACAGTAGCATCGGCCTCAACGTTGTCGTCGATCATTAAAGCTGAAAACGAGAGCCCTTAGTCCAGCGCACTTTCAGGGTCTATAGCGATATTGCTCTTAAGATGGTCTGCATTAACTTCAGCACTGTGATCCTCAAAGCAGTTCAGTCGGCGGGTATGTCGGCTGTATGATCTGAGTCTCACCGCGTTGCAGGTGACATCCGCCTTGCAATCTTCCCAATCTAAGGAACCAGGGTTAGTTGTCTGGGGTGTCGAGGCATGGCACAACCTAACGGTGCTTATCATGCCCAGTATTACCTATACCTTACCCTGTGCCTACACCGACATAAGGGCAACTTTCAACAAACGGTTATCTATGTAACATACCTAACCTAGTACAAGGACTCGCTTACTCTTTAGGATAGGATCAGTAATAGCGACATGTCGCGTATATCTGGTACTGGTGCTGCATGCGGCAAGTCCTCCCGATTCATACGACAAATACATGTATTGCTTTCTCATCCTACTGTGGTTCCTGCATGTGAGGGACCCCCCGACACGTCTCATCCCAAACAACGAGAGCTCCCGCCAAGAATGTGTGTGTGACCTTCAGTGGTAGACAGACCCGGCGTGCCGGACATTGCGCTCCCATCTATAGATAGGAACGCCGGAGGAGCGTGGCGCGGAGGATTACCTGCCTCCTGGTACACATTCTAATATCTCATCCCTTCCTGGTACATTCAATGCAAGATGTCCAATTGAGATTTTGTTTCTGCTCTTTAGACTTTCTTTAAGCAAACGGTGTCATGTTGAGAAACAGCCTTTCATACTAATACGTCGAACATCGAAAAGCGTTGCATCAATCTAGCAGCCTCCCCCCAACCCCGAGACGGGTATTCAGGACGGAGCTATACCAGCCCTGACCATATTTTGGAGTTGAGCGATTTGCTCTATAGGTCGACAGGACGAGAAGCGCCCCGTTACTAGACGAAACGTACGACGGATAGTCTGTAATCATCTACGCCTCGGTATTCCCCGGACATATTGGTGCTTAAGAGGTGGTCAGCTAGGTCCTCGAATTTAATCCCTCACTGCTAGAAATTTTGGCGATTCCGTCCGACCAGCATCGGCCGAGACGAAGAACAATTCGACTTCTCTAAACCTGAGCAATATCAATATCATGCCCCGCAATCGTGAGTTCATGAGCACCCCTCATTCATCACCCCGGCGATGTCCGTATCCTAGCAAGCTCCCCGCCGACTGTTAGGCTTGCCGGCTATATGCCTACATAAACGCCATTGAGGGATTTCGAGATCGCATGGGAAGTTACATATCGCATTACTGACCATGGAGTTTCCAGAGGATTCTTTCGCCTATGCGCTGAGCTCCAATCAGGCGTGGGCCGGATATAAAGCTCACCAGAACCCTGACTTCTTCCCGAGGCTGGCGACGGGGCAATCGCCAGAGATCCGTGAGTTTAATTCTCATCTGAAGCTGCGAGTTTTGAGTTCAGCAGCCGATACCCTTGTCTACCCTATATCCTTGCATATTTTATTGCATACCTACACCGTTCGCTACCACCTGATAGTAACGTGAGCTGACAACATCGGGACCACCGTCGTAGTATGGCTTGGCTGCTCCGACTCGCGCTGCCCGGAAACGACGATCCTTGGCCTGCAGCCTGGAGATGTTTTCGTGCACCGTAACATCGCCAATATCATCTCAGCTACCGACATCAACACCTCTGCCGTTATTGAATACGCAGTCGATCAGCTCAAGGTGAAGCATGTGGTGCTCTGCGGACATTCGCAATGCGGCGGTGCAGCGGCAGCGCTCGCCGACGTGCGCATTGGGGGCGTGCTCGACACCTGGCTGACTCCCCTCAAGGCGATACGCAACGCGAACAAGGACGAGCTGATGGCGATCAGGGATGAGAAGGATCGGGCCATCCGAATCGCAGAGTTGAACGTCGAGGCAGGTGTCAAGGTGCTGATGGCCAACATGACAATTCACGAGTACGTGTCTCTTCCTAAAATGCTTCTTACTTTGCTGTCTTGGGGCAAGATTACTGTTCTTGCACAGCCCCGATATGACCAAGAATAAGCTCATCGATCAACGATATAAAATCGGGATTTTCTAACACCCATATCCGTATAGCGCGATCTGCGAGAGGGGACTGCAGGTCCATGGCGTTTTGTTTGATATCGGCTCGGGACGAATCCGAGACCTGGGATTCGGCACAGATAAGAAGCGAAGCTACAAGCATGGGTCGGGCGACAGCGATGCCGAAGTTGTTCGGGGTAACCATGGCATGCTTGTGTTTAGGAACAATGGCGCCAGCATGCACGTTCAGTGACGACTGGATGAGCACTTCTGATATTCACGGCGGGGGTTTTTCTTGGAGGGTTGAGTTCTACAACCAACCTGTGATGTTTTGCTGCGGATTGGTCACACTAAAATGGCGGCTCGGGGTCGAGTACGTCGGATCTTGGAGCTTTGGAGCTTTGGAGCTTGGAGCGATCGGACATGATCGGATAGCATGATTGGGGCATGATCGGGACATGATTGGGACAAATTGGGTGTTTTTGGCACGGCCCGACAGGGCAGGCGATCCGGATGGTTTAATACCGTCTCAAGGTGGTGTTTCTTGTCTCGGCTAGGATGACTAGTCATACATACAAGTAGTAATTGAAGTACTAAGAGAAGGGAGGCCATACTTATTCCCCCAACAACTACATCGTTGGCTCTAAATATTTGTCCGTCCTTATCTTGGAGCAACTTCCACTCTCTTGCCAATGTTGGAAGGAAGGATGAAGTGGGGATTTGACGGCGCTAAGTAAACTATCTCGGGTTATAGTGCAGTATGTAAGTGCTACGAATAGAATATATACAGTACATATGTAGTTAGAAGCACCTAGTTGTAGGTAGCTTATGTGTACCCATTCGGTATCTGTGTTGAATCTAGCTGCAGGCATGAATCTAGTACTGTTTATTCTGTACCATGCAGGAACACAATTTGAAGAAAAAAAAAATGTTACCCCGCTATCCCACGTCATGCTCGTGTTTTAGTACTTAACTCACCGGGAAGCTCCAACCTCCACGGCGGGGTAGCTTCCAAGGCTGTTTCCCCGAGATAATGGACTAAGTTACTGCCAAGTTACTCCTTAGCCAAAGAGGTAGGTAGGGAGGGAGGGACAGAAGCTCCGGCTGTCCCATCTACATCTACCTCCCTATCTACCTGTGTATAGTCCGTCGTTCACAAGGCTATGGACTACCTACTTGGCTTGACGTTGTAAATGACATATCTACCGTCATCACCATCATCGAAGAAACAGCACTGCCTCTCCTCAGACCTCCACGTCCGTCCGTCCCTAGGTTTGGCACAAAGACCGTAGTCAGTCACACACGCCAATACTCCTTTTAGTCCACGACTAGTCCGCAGCATAGAGCAGGCTCGCTGCTCGATCGACTTTGCGAAACCACCAAATCAAACGCGGAAGAGTTGAATCAGGCGCCAATGTCACTCGCCGTGTTATCCGATGAGGTCATCAGCGGCTTGCTCGAGAACCTCACCCGCAAAGAGGCCGAGCGCTTCGAAGATGCACTGAAGTGCGCCCTCCACGAATATTCGACGGGGACTCAGGCAATCGACGCAAGCCTGTACCACCAGCCAGAGCGAACCTCTGCCTACTCCGATCGGACAGGGGCGACGACGTTGTTCATGCCTTCAGTCAGTCCTGTTGGTCACGGAATCAAAGGTGAGTTACATAGTGAGAAGGAAGAAAATATCCCCTAAGATATACGGTGTGGCTAACGAACATCGTTGTCGGGTGTACATAGTCGTCACAGTCTCGTCACCGCACTCGAATCCCCCGCTCCCTGCGATCAAGCCCACTGGTTCGTTGACACTGTATTCACCTGAGGGTAACCCCATTGGTTTCCTCCACGCCCAAACTCTCACGGCGTTTCGTACGGCGCTCGCTTCCTCGTGCCTATTGGTGAAGCGCACAAATGTCCGAACATTGACCGTCTTCGGCTCGGGTCTACAAGCATATTGGCACATCCGGCTGGCGCTTATGCTACGTGGTACGACGATCCGGGTCGTGAACATCATCAACCGACAATTCAGTGAAAATGCCAAGCGAATCTTAAGGCAGTTTTATGCGGTACCCATGGAAACAAAGGAGCGCGAGGGCTGGGAAAATGTGCAGTTCAGCATGTTGACGCCTGGATATAGCGAATACCAGAGGTTACAGAAGGATAACATCCGTGCCGCGGATGTTATTTACTGCTGCACGCCCAGTACAGAGGAATTGTTTGATGCCAGCATTTTAACCAATCATGAAGGTAGAAGGAAGGGCAGGTTGATTGTTGCTGTGGGTAGTTATACCAAGGATATGCGTGAGTTGCCTAGGGAATTACTAATACAGGCTACGCGACCCCATCAACATGGCCATTTCCATTACCACAAGCATGCTACTGAAGGAGGTGTAATTGTGGTCGACTCGCTCAATGGTGCGCTTAAGGAAGCGGGCGAGATCATTGATGCTGGTCTACAGCCTAAGCAACTTGTCGAGTGAGTCCTTTTAATCCCTTTTTTCTATTATTCTTGATCACATTCCTTAGAGCTAGTCTTCTCGAATATAAGCAATATGGTATGTCCATGAGACGGGATACTAATAAGTAATGCAGACTAGGCGAGCTCACCATGATCAAACAAGCCAGAGGGGGAGATGATTCGTCCCAGGCCTCGACTGAAGCAGACTCCATCACTGAGTCCGTCGAAAAGCTAGACCTGACGTCGCAGAGCTCCGCTATGTCGTCAATCTTCGGAACCGGATCGACTGACAACGACACAAACAGCAGCAAACGCTCTTTATCACAGAGCCCGTCACGCAATAGACGCAGTAGCGATACAAGTAAAGCCCGGACGGCTAGCCCGAGTGGATTTCGCCTACCATCTTTCCGGCATCACAAGCGCACAATGAGCCAACGGTCGTCGCCGGAGGAGAAGGAGCTCCAGAAACACGATGACCACCTGGCGCGCTGGCTTACCTCTGGAAACGTGATCTACAAGAGCGTGGGTCTTGGTTTGATGGATCTTGTTGTTGGACTCGAGGTCATTAAACTCGCAAACGCGAGAGGTGTAGGGACACGCGTTGAGAATTTCTCCCCTTAGGATATGGAGAGGTTTCGATGTGATTGCACTATCTCCTAGACAATGACGAGGATGATTATGAACATGATGAAAATGATGAGTACAGCAACGGTTGATGGTCGGATAGTATGGTCACCATTCACGCTCTTTCTGGCGTGGTCGATACCGCGCCGGCAGCGTTGTTGCGGCAGCGGGTTGTATGAGTCTTGCTACTGACTGGTAGTAGCACCGTTGGTAATGACGTTGGGGACGTCAAGGCCGTCGCATGTGTCTTCAGCGTTCACGTGGATACGGACTCTACATCCACGGCTCGAGCCGCGTCTATGTGTACGCATGTGGGGTGTATGGCGACGGGTTTCTGAAAGAGATAACACCCTCGCGGGATATCGTAGAATCTGATTCTGGCAACACTATAAAATCCATCAAAATAAATAGAGGATAGGAGACGGAGGTTAAATAGTTTCCAGGACATGATTCAAAAATGGACTCTGAAGATCGGTCCGGGGATTTAGTTGCTTTGGTAATTATCCATGCAAGATGTTGACCTTCTTCCTAACTTGGCCAGACATGATGCCATGGCTGGCTTGTGTAGATAGGATCTCTATAACTATTTGAAAAGCATAGTTGAGAAAAACCGGGAAATAGAAAAAGCTGAAATCCGTTCTGCTGAGCAGTGGTGTAAATCATGATGTTCGACGTAGTTAACTTTGCTGTGTTCTTTGAGTGTACTACACAGAATAGTTCTACTGAAGTGTATCAACAAAAATGATGCGTACCTTTTTATGCAGATAGAAATGTCCTGTCCTCACAAGAATAGCCTAAGTGCTGCTACACCTACGTTCCTAACTTTATAATTCAAAAAACGTTGCGCCGATTGACATTGACATTTATCTTAATGTAATGTACATGAACAGATACAAAGGTTATCTTCAATTGAGCCCAATCCTACATGATCCATCCGTTACTTATGCTTTCGTATAGGAAGAATGCTCAATTATTCAGCAACCCACACAGCCGCCATGCCCATGCCGGTACCGACGCACATACTCGTAAGACCGACCTTCTCGCCGCGCCGCCTCAGCTCGTAGAGCAGGGTGCTGACCTGTCGAGCGCCCGTGCAGCCGAGAGGGTGGCCGAAGGCAATGGCGCCACCTTTGGGGTTGATCTTTTCCATGGGGAGGCCGAGCTCGTTGGCGCACCACAGGCACTGAGACGCGAAGGCCTCGTTGATCTCGAAGATATCGACATCGTCCTTGGTCAGGCCGGTGAGCTCAAAGACCTTGGGAATGGCCTTCCAAGGTCCAATGCCCATGAGCAGAGGCTTAACGCCAACAATGGAGGCAGCGACGAACTTGCCTAGAATCGTCTGGCCGAGGCGCTCGGCCGTGCTACGCTTCATCATCAGCACGGCGGCTGCGCCATCGCTGATCTGGGACGCATTTCCAGCGTGAATGCTGCCGTCTTTGGCGAAAGCGGGCTTGATCTTGGCAAGAGACTCAGGTGTGATGCCTGGGCGCACACCGTCGTCCTTCGTCACGGTAACCTCACGTGTCTCGCCCGATTTCGGGTCCTCGAACTTGACGGTTAGTGGGTGGATTTCCTCGTTGAAGAGACCAGCTCCTTGCGCCTTGAGCGCCTTTTGGTATGAAGAGGCCGCGAAGGCGTCTTGGTGGGTACGGCTAATCCCGCGATCCTTGGCCATGTCTTCGGATAGAACGCCCATTGGGACTTTGCAGTTCGCCGACTCGGGGTGTGATTCGAGTAGCTCGGAGAATTCTGATACGGCCGCGGGGCTGGGATAGTTACTGTTAGCTTCTGTATTTCTCGGGGCACAGTACTCAGGGAGTATGTGAACGGTGAAGTAACATACCCATAATGCAAGCTCATGCTCTCAACACCGGCGCCGATACCAACCTCAATCATGCCGGCGCGGATCTGGTTAGCGACATCGACGCAGGCTTGCAGACCCGATGAGCATTGGCGGTTGAGGGTGCGCACAGCCGTGGTCTCTGGGAATCCAGCCACGAGAGCAGCGGCACGCATCTCGGTGGCGCCACCACCAGGTGCTAGCACCTCACCCACACATACATCTTCTACCAGCGCCGGGTCGATGTTAGAGCGTGTGATTATACCCTTCAGAGCCCCAGCCATCAGGTCCGCGGCCGCCGTATCCTTGAATGCACCTTTGCCGCCCTTGGTGAAGGCTGTGCGCAGGCAGGCTGTTACGACGATCTAAGGGAGTGATACTCTGGTCAGCTTCGCTATTTTCCTATGATTCCGCGTTTCGAGGTGACTTGGTGTGTCGCAGGAAGGGCGTGGCGAAGAGGGCTATCGGGCCATTACATACATCATCGGGGTTCTTCTGGAGGATCCTGTCCCGGGCGGACTTGGAGCCAGAGATCTGGCCCGAGATCTGTGATAATCTCTCGATAGCTGTCATGTTGGATTGCTGTTAGCGCTGAGCTTCTTCGTCGTCGAGGTTCTTGCCGCCTTGCTCCAAACTGGGGGACTGAGAGCACGTAGAGTATAGAATATATGGTGGCAATGAATAAGAACAAGAACTTACCACCCATTTTTTCCTATTTATAGCGTCTAGACAATCCACAAATGCGACAGGGTATGTTTAGATCCGCGGGTATTCCAGTGAACAATTCCTCTTGTTATGCTGATGCGCAGTATACTAAGTAGAGAATCTCGTTGGTCTGAGATTCTGTGGTGTTTAGCAAGAAATAGATATGTAAGCGCTCATTCCTGACAGAGCTGGTAAAGTAATCGGCACGCTCTGTAGACCTCGGGACTTTCCTAGCTTGGTTGGTGCGTCGAGTACCTACCCCATGTTGCGACGCACTGCAGCGCATTGCAACGGTAGCTTCCCCAGGTGCGCTAATGCTGATGTCAGAGGCTCTCCGCTCTCCGCCGAGGTACAAACCATGTGCTCTGTCATTGGCCGAACCCGATAGCTCATGGCTTTAGTGGGCCTTCACATGCTAAAGCACTTTTTCCGACAGCGACTTGCGCGACCGAACTGTCTCGATCCGGTCGTTCATTGCACGTGGTGGCTGGAACTTCGAACTTGGCTGAGAGAACGGAGAATAAATTATCCTTCATGCCAACGTAAGAAGAGGCCACTCAGGGGTCGCGGCCCACCAATCGTTGCTATTCTGATATTGATTAGTTGTCCGCCATTTTCGTCCCGTGACTTTGGCTAACATGCTAAGAGGAACTTGGCCGTATCAGGCCAGCTCACTGTCGCAGCAGCATCTTCTACTTCAATCTGCGTCTTGCCTATGCTGTACAGCTTGCAGAATACCGTGACCAACCAACTTTTCAACACATCATGAATAGCATGCAGAAAGAATACTACACAATACCGCGTAGCGCCAGGCAAGCTGTCACTAAAATGGAAAGCTTTTACCGTTGTTGGTACAGCTGCTATTTTAATACGGTGAAAATTGAAATGCGTAGCTCGCATTCTAATTTGAAACCACTTCCGGCCAGGAAGCTTAGCAAGCTTTTAAGCCTTGTTGACTGTTCGTCTATTTGACTGTTTGTTTCGTTTCGGTGTTATGCACAGCGGCCGTTAGCGACCATGTTTATTATTGCAGTACGCAAGCCACACAGTTCTTCATAGTGCAAATACGTTGTGGTTGATTTCGAAAATAGACTCTGACCAATGGGACTATTGCAGAGTACGTCTAGGCCAATAGAAAAAGTGACCACTTTTATAGAGTTTTAGGGGTCACCGTTATATATTCTTAAGCTACACTTTCCCTCACACTTTATTGTTAGCCACAATACGTGTTCGGGAAAGCTACGCTTTCCAACAAGAACAAGGCATTGTTGAGGTCAACCCGTAACCGTGTATCTCGCGCCGGGAGCTACTGGTTGACATGCCGTCGAGAGACCGACACGGCCTGACCCTTTACTATAGACGATCAGAAGACCTATCATTTTCCCGCATATCAACGTTTGAACCGAGAATAGTTGGTTTCAATTAAGACGCCGAGCGCTACTAATACTTCCAGTGACAAAATTTTCGAGTCCTTGCTTCCGGAGAACACGAGGCAATTTTAGTAGTATTTGTACCAAGAAAGGCGTTCGGAAAATAAACACGAAAATCTATATCCGCGGCGGTACAAGGCTAGGCTCTCCAGTGAGTAGCGTCATTGGTCTCCCTTGCAGCCAACCGTAAACAGGGCGCAGCATAGTTCTCCCGTCGACCCCAGTCGCGGTCGCGGAGATCAAGTGACATAACAAATCGTGATACATCATGGATTATGTGGTTCAAGATTTCTTCAGGTGCATGATCTGATTGGCTGTCGATTGCTCGTCATCCTCAGATTGCTTGCCAAAACATAAACTTCATGCATAATACCGAATCCTGCTTGCGGTCGTTGTAATATGAATAGCCGCCAGCTGCCCCGGCCATGCTGTGGCTTCACTGGAGTTAGCTTTGCCGCTGCTGCCTACGAATCACCGTGATTGTTTCTGGAGACGCCAACGAATCCTGCTTTATCACATTTTTCCTTGTCCCATATTATTTCTAAATTTTCGAGTTTAGTAATTCGCGTGGTTGTTTTCTTATGTCGTGTAATATAGCACAGCCTTGCACCGGCGGCCTATCTGGTAAACAGCTTCGAGTTTACATCTTACAGTCAAAATACTAAGGCACTATTTTTCTAGACGTTTTGGAATGGCAATATTGGTGGCTATGGGTATATAAATGTGTACTGTCTCCCCCTGGAACTTAGGAGGTTCAGGAATCCATCGATCTATCTCGTCAACCACCTTAATCAAACCTGAATTATTTGACGAAGCGTCTATAAACCCCCGGTGTATTGAGCCGACAATGGATTCCATCAAACCAGAGGTAAGAATGGTTAGCCCCAAATATGACCAAGCCCTTAGTACTATACGATACTGACCCGGGGCAAAAGCCAAATGGCTTTGATAATGGCTGCGATTCCAACCCGAAAGAGGCCCTGAACGCTAAGTCGGATATCCCTGAAACCCACGACACCGAGCGCCTGGCTGCCGACTACGAAGCTGCTCTTACCAAAGTAGCTAAAGCTATGAAGCACGCAACCGGCTACGGGTCCATCGAGCTGCTTAAGCTCGGGGATGTGCTCTATTTAGCCCGGGAATGGCCGAAATACAATGACCTAGGCCTTATGAAACAGCTCATGTCTAATAACTCGCTCATGTCAACAAATGATATTACGGCTCTTATCGATAGTATCCAGGATATAATGTCCAGTCTCTGCTTCTTCATAGAGGACCTTAGCGGAGCTGGACTTCAAGATCTCGCCAAAAAAATTAAGAAGAAGAAGTGTACTTTGACTGAGGCGAATGAATTTTTGGAACGGCTCGATCAGTTCGGACGGCAAAGCGTAGATGAAAAGAGAGCTACAGGCCCTATAATCCCCATCTCAGATGTCAAAGCCGTACTGTGTGCGGAGATCTGGTGTATTACGTGTGACTGGGCACACAGAGACCGGATGCCTTTTCCGTCTTTGGAGGAATTTATTGAGATCATGAGGCCTCATATGGCTGAAGGCATGGTATTTTTGACACAATTATCTGCTGGTATAGTGCTCCCTGCCCTTGAGTACCTATTGGGACTGCTAATAACTGGAATAGTATTCGAATGCAAAGATATTCGTACTTGTTGTCAGGAGTGGCATAGCTCTGAAGTCGGAATCATGGATCAGCATCATCATCTAAAAGTCCTTGTGGAGCATCTAGAGGCAGAAAGTAAGGCAAGCAAGCGAGTGAGGCAAAAGAGGCAAGTGAGGCAAGTGAGGCGAATGGGGCGAAAGAGGCAAATCAGGCAAATCAGGCGAGGCAAATGAGAGCATAAATATCGACAGCTAAAGAGACGAGATGTAGATAAGAGAGATTCTCATCTACCTTTAAACAAGCTTGATCGGAATGAGTACAGCTTGGGGGAGGAAAATGCTAAGTATTTGGCATTATTTGAAGGCATTATTTGATTAGGAGCTTGTGTACATTATCACCAACTTTATTATCATTAGGCGCAGTAGTTCGTGTCCTTTTAGACGGCAAAGCACATCTGTTACTATTACGGAGGAATAAGCATCATAAATATCACCGACCGGTTTGAGTTTTGAATAATCGCGGCTAAATACAATCTGCCATGGTAATACAAAGTCCTTAAGCAGCAAAGCATCCAGTTTTTACATCTCGCCATAATCCTACGATTTACCATCCTAGATAGAGTCAATATCAAGCTCCACCGTCTCTCTCTTCCGACACCGCACCTTGGTGTCCTTGTTTGCTCTCTGATTGAATCCAATGAACGAGGTGCTTATGTCTGTTCCTGGCACCAACTCCCAGTCGTACTTCATCAACAAATGACACAACGCTACCTTCATTTCATTGGCGGCGAAGAAGCGCCCAGGACACGCATGCTCACCATGTCCGAAGGCGAAGTGATCGACAGTCGTTGTCACTAACTGCGCCGCATGTTCCTTGCCAGGCTGCGATCGCAGTTTGAGATAGCGATCGCCCCTCCATTCCTCTGGGTTTTCGTAAACTTCCGGGTCGACCATTCGATGGGTATCGATATGGAGACGCGAGCCTTTCTTGAGGACGGTTCCGTCCGACAATACTGTGTCCGCCTCTACGGAACGGCGCATAGCTGTTCGCCCACACCTAATCAGCCTGTTATTCGCACCACGTAGAATTCCGCGTGTTCACTTACCAGTAAAGAATGGCCTGATACGTTGGGTCTCCTTAATGACGCTGTCCATGTACTTCAAATTGTAGAGTGACGTTTTCTTCCATCCTTCTGTCCCCAGCACTCGGACGATCTCATCTCGGACGGCCTGCATAGACTCTGGATGCTGTATGAGGCGGACTATAACCGAATGGAGTAAATCTGCGGTGGTATTGATTGCTACGACGGACATCGTGAACTGAAATGTCGCAACGTCGTATCCGCAGTTGAGCGCATTTGATTCTTCGACAATCCATTCCAGTGCATCATAGAAGACAGGCACCGGTTCACCGGCCGCTAAGGCGGCTCGTTTCATGTCCGCCCTCTTCTCCATAATCGGGTCGATCAATCTCCCTGCCCGATGATAGTAGTCTCGAATTCGTCTGCATTCTGGGAAGAGCCAGCCGATATACGGTCGCAGGTTGACGGGATATTTAGTAAGGATATTACTTGCAGTTACCAAGTCAGCTGTGTATTTGGTAGTAATTTGTAGCCACTCCTCATTTCTGGCGAGTTCCTCTCCCAGGAATACCCGAGATGACATGCGGGCAACCATATCAGACATGGCTGGCAGCAACGTGATCTCACGCCATTCTATGGCAATCAGTTTCGTGCGTGCAAAGTGTCAAGGGTTCTGGTTTACTTACCAGTGGATTCTCCGATGATGGTAGACGCAGCGAACGCAACTTCTTCAGACAGTGGTGCTGTGATTTGGGCTACAATGCTTTAGCAACGACAAGATAGAATCCTAAAATCGGACTGGACTTACCCAGCAACTTCGTCAGTTGCTTTCTAGCTATAATTTGGACTAGTCGGCCATCCGTCCCGAATGCAGCGAGGGGTTCAAAGCCCGGAATTTCGCAAATTCGTTCCTATAGCACGGAATGGATGATGAGTCGGAGGAGTAATATGTTGGGGCTGATATAAATTCATACTTGACCTATTGTTCCCATGAAGCTGAGACTTGACTTGTTACGGATTTCATCGAACCACTCGGACTGTATCATTACGACTTCACCGAATTCCGTGGTCATTCGGTATGGCCGATTTGGGTACTGCTTTCTGGCACTCTGCAGGAGAGACTTTGCCGAATCTCGGAACTCACGCTACACGATGCACATTAGAGACATAGTAAGTATCGGGGTTTTCACGAGAAGGCTTGCCTTGGCTTCGGCGCTCGAATAGAGCTTGGGGGAATTCACATAGGGTAGCTTTTTCAAGGTGGGGTTAGATGTTACCCAACTATACGTCGTCAACATCACCAAGACGATACCAAGGAGGTAAGGAACTGATTGAGAAGACACCAGAGCTCGCGAGCTCCAGTCCTCCTCCATTAAGGGAAAGCTAAAACGGGATAGCAGTGTCTCGTTCATGTTGGTGGATGGGTCTAGAGTGGATTGGTCTTGATATGCGAGGTGGGTGGTGTCCGAGTATAGCCTTCGAAGGAAGGGCAATTTCACACTTATATATCAAACATAGTCGCGGATAGGTTCTCGCCCGTTGCACTGACTACATCATTCACCCCGCACGAACCTTGTCGCTAACGTTTCATCCAACTCGATCTCGAAGGCCGTATTAGCGGGGAGTCGGAGGGTCGGAGGGTTGACATACCTCTCACACTTCGGGTGGTGGGATAGCAGCGGTATAGACGCAGCATACCATGCTTCTTAGATGAATTATTATTGGTGATCTTCACTACGTATGGTGAATTGGCCTACATGCCTGCCTAACATGCTTCACCGTCTAAGGGCGATTCTTAGTCGCGAAGGGGCGAGGGCGCGATGAGATCGAATTCGCAGGGTGCGCGGTATCGGGGAGCCATTTCATGATCCCCGCAATATGCCGCCAGCCGCATCAGCCACACGGATTCTACTTGCATGTAGTGTAGCTGTCAAGGTTTTCCTTCTCAGTGTATACGAGACCCCTTACCCTCCTACTACGGCAAGGTAGCAATGATACCAAGAGCATTACGCTATAGCCTCTCAAATGCTAATGGAGAGTCTGGGCGTCTGCTAGGTTCTTGTCTTGATGGGCAACCATGGTTCCAGGTGGTGATCGCTATTTCGCTGCGCGAAGGATGTGCTTGTTGCATAGTTCTGATTATATACGCCTTGCAGTGTCGGTCCCGGAATTGTTACGCGGCGTGCACATGTGACATATTAAGAATCTTCATCTAGCGGCTTGTGACGTATGGCAGAACGTGAGTGAGTAGTAGAACCTTGATCGTTTGACTTATGCTTCAATACCAGTATGTCGAGATTGGAATTATGAGCCAAGTTAGGTAACATGGCTCGCAATCCGTGCCTTGGATGCCTGGTTTTTCGTCTGACACCTCGAGGAGTTCTAGGTTCGATTCAAGAGGGAGGCATTAACTATCGTAGATAATAGCTAATTCAAAGGTGAGAAGTTAAAGGGACTACCGGGTACATGTGAATGCCGTATAATGTAGAACACCTAGGAAGGTCGTCTATCTATCAAACTATTTGCTTTAATAGCTAGGCTGAGCATCTCGGCACCTAGACTAGCGTGATGCTTAGCTCGTATATGATTTCCGGGGTTTAGATCTAGTATTTGACTTGGCACGCTATGTATTTAGCGTAGGGTCGTGTGGTAAGAGAATGAAGAATTTAGCTAGGAGGTCGGTCTGTTGCGGTGGTGATGAGACGAACGGCTCTTGTTGTGAGCTTTGCCGCCTTGGTCACAAGCGTTGTGTTCCAAGTAAAGCATATTGAACAAGTGGTATGATGTAATACATGGCGAAAGCGCGGGATATCTAATTTGAGCTGGGGCTTTGTGGCTGTTTTGTACAGATCCTGTCTCCTTTCGAGTCTATTGAACAGGTCACTTTTGCACTTACAGGCCTTGGCTTATGCCTTGTTTTGGATAATCTCTCACCTGCTTCGGCCCTGTGTGTCCGAACTGCTGCTCGTGCTTTGATATTGAGAGTATAATTGAGCTTTCTCTTATCATTATTATCCGTAGTTGTTGTCCCAAAGGGTTCTAGGTATTACTAAACATCTTGTTGTTCTCTTTCTGTAGCACTGATTGTAGTCAGTTTGCTTGGAGCCGGAGGTTTCCCTAGATCCTAGCGTTCGTCAGAGTCGAAGAATATCTCTACGTTTTATAATTAAGTAGTGTATATGACTTGAGCGAGGGGGAAACTGCTGTAAAGGTACGACTGGTACCTTAAACTTCCTAGCAACTGCGTGAATGGGGTAATGGTATAGTACGGCGTACGAGCAAGTGATCGATTTTGAAATATGCAGCTGTTTGCCAGTGGGAATAGTTCTATATACTAAAAATAGAATTACGCTAACCCAGAGAATCTATCTTAACCGGTCGCAACTACCCACACCGCAAATAAATGTACCGTCGTACCTTCCCCACACATCACAAGCAAGCACGGTTTCGTGGTGTAGTTGGTTATCACGTCAGTCTAACACACTGAAGGTCTCCGGTTCAAGTCCGGGCGAAATCATATTTTTGCAAATATTACTTTTTTTTCACCGTCGTTTCCGTCCTGGAGTGGGAACAACGGGTCGTGCTTATAAATATCGAGAAAGTGGAAATAATAATAATGATTGTGACTAAGACTACCTAGGTACTGCAACTTGGGTCGTATGCTTTACTATAATTCTATTGCGTGATTTCACGTGACCAGCCTAGAGATTCTCAGTGTGAAACCAGCTACCAACCTGGCGGAAAAAATAATAATGTCTGTAGGCAGAATGAGTGAATGAGCTAATAAATAGATCGAGAGCCGAGTTGGGCATTCTAGACTTTCGCTGGTGCAATATCGTACGATATTCTCTGTTGAGTGGGTGGGTTGTTGTTGGCCTTAATATTTTTCTCTTTTAACTTGCGGGCACGGCTGGTCGCAACTTTGATAAGTAATTTTTGACGCATTTCTCGGTACGCCATGGTCGCCGCCCGTGCGCTACGGCCCCTGGCCCGAGCCCAAGCCCCTGTCCGAGTGCTTGTCAGAACATACGCCACGTCGTACGGGTCAAAGGCGCATCATCGTGTGGTCATTGTCGGAGGCGGAACAGCTGGTGTGACCGCGGCGGCGCAGCTGCAGCGCTTTCAAGGGCTTGACAAGAAGGACATGGCCATTCTGGACCCGGCCAAAATACATCATTACCAGGTGAGGATATACAACCTGTGGCAATGGGCTTATCAATAACTAACCTCGTTATAGCCTGGGTGGACGCTTGTGGGCTCAGGTCTGAAATCATTGGACGACACCCAGAGGCCCATCTCCCATGTAATACCGGACGGTGTAAAGCACTATCCTCTCCAGGTTACTACGTTTGACCCGGAGAACAATGCCGTCAAGACGTCTGAGGGACTCGATGTCACGTACGACTATCTAATTGTTACCCCCGGCCTTGAGACCAACTTCGCGGGCATCCCTGGTCTTCAGGGAGCCCTGCGGGATCCCGCCAGCCAGGTCTCATCCATTTACTCGGAGAAAACCGTTGAGCAGGTTTGGCGGAATATCCAGTCTTTCAAAAAGGGTCCGGCGATTTTCACTCAGCCCGCGGGAATCATAAAATGCGCCGGCGCACCTCAGAAGATCATGTGGATGGCCCTCTCTCAATGGCAGCGCGACGGTGTGCGGGATAACATCGACATTACTTTTGCGACTGGTGCTGCTTGTAAGAAAACCAACGGGTTTTGCTCGTGTCGGTGGTGTGTGCTGACAGATGTGTACAGCTATGTTTGCGGTGCCGAAGTACTCCCAGGTCTTGGATGCTCTACGGAAAGAGCGCAATGTCGAAGGCCTGTTCCAGCACAACCTTGTCGCGGTCGACGCGAAGAAGAAGGTGGCGACTTTCAAAAACTTGGCCGAAGGTGCCGGAGGCGCATCTGTACAGCGAGAATTCGGTTTCTTGCACGTAGTGCCCCCGCAGAAGCCATGGGACTGGGTCGCTAAATCGAAGATCGGTAAGTTTGCCTATATCTCATTCTATGATATTCTATACGGATTTGGTCTAACATTGACTTTTCGTGTAGCTGATACGGCGGGCTGGGTTGACGTCGATAAATCTACTACGCAGCACACCAAGTATAAGAACATCTTCTCGATAGGCGATGCATCGAGCTTGCCAAACAGCAAGACGGCCGCTGCCATCACAGCACAGGTTCCCGTCATGATCGACAACCTTCTGGCCACGATGGCCGGCAAGGAGCTTAAAGCTGCCTACGACGGCTACGCGAGCTGCCCGCTTCTAACGGGACACAATGAGCTCATGCTCTGCGAGTTCAAATACGGCGGTGTGCCTAAGGAGACGTTCGCTGGTATCTTCGGCGGCCAAGAAACTCCTAATGCGGCATTCTACTACTTGAAGAAGAATATTTTCGTAAGTATCGACAGACTAGAGTTATCTAGCTCATTCCCTGTATACGTTTCAAGCTAACGTAACATCAGCCTATTGCGTACTGGAACGCTTTCTTGAAGGGTCTATGGTATGGCCCTAATCACTTTATCCGGCCGCAGACAGGCTCCAGCTAGAGATGAAGTGAGATTCTATAGGAGCAGCTATGAAGGTCGGGGCCGCGTGGTCAGTAAATACAATACCGAAGTGTAGCTTTAAAGCATCGTGTATCTAGCATAGAGAGCCAAAATCTGCGTTCTGATGAAATAGAAACTGTACAATAGCGCATTTTAGACGACACGCCGATCTACGGGACAGTGTGCTATCACGACAAGCATCGCAATACAGCAAATCGTCTCATGACAGGACACTCTATCAACGTCCGCATAAAACTCCCCTCGTAACTCATAATGACTTCCAGCCCGCCATCGTCACTACTGATACTAGGCACACGCGGCAGCACGATGGGATCTCTCTCATATCCCATTTTCGGCAGCCGCACCGCATCACAGCGGCCAACCGCGCCACCCCAGTCAAGCTCGTAGATGCCTTGGTCTGCCCATGACACAACCGATGTCCCACTGCTGTCTGCGTAGAATCTGGGCGGGCCCAGTATCAGAGGCGCTTCTGGATTTATCTCCGGGTGTGCCTCGAGATAGGCTAACACCTCGCGCACGGCTGCGTCATCGATCTTTTGCGTCGACCGCCTAATCGCGAGTGCAACTCTTGCGAGTGCTGGAATATCAACGGCGCCGACCGGTGCCTCTATGTCTATTTCTATCTGCGGGCGGGAGAGGAGACATATGTCCCTATGCAGAACTTTCGCGATCGTCATAAGGAACGCGGCACCTAAGAAGTCTCGCGGAAGCGGTGGACGAAGTATAAAACGGAACTGGACGGGAAATGATAATATACTGTTTCGTGTGTCCTCGTCTGTCACAGACCTGTTGCTACCAGGAGGATAAGAACGTTCCTGGGCCTCGACGATCGAGCTCCATAACAAGGAGGACAGGATATCACTTGTTGAAACCCACGATTCGGACTCCGTCGACCTGACGTGCTTGTTCACGGCATCTTTAAGCGCTCGAAGCTGGTGCTGCGGGAAGTAGAAGATCGCGGTTTGGTATTTCTTTTGCTTGCCTGCTTGGGATCGGGCGGCCGACCGCGCGAGTTCCCCGGGGGTCGCGACATGTAGAAGGTCTGGCATAGACATGGAGTTCGAAGGGCTGCACGAGCTTGCTGGTGCGGAGAAGAGAGGTGCCCGGTCCATCCAGCTGGCATCGAACCCGATGTCTCGTGAAGACCCATCGCGACAGTGCGCCGCCCAGATCTTAAGAAGCGCACCGAATCCCGTGATGTCCGTCACGGCGTGATGCACCGCTACGCACAGGATAAATCCGCCCTCGACGACCGACGCGCGGGCAAGAAATACGGCTGGCGGACCCGGGTATGGCGGGATAGAGTCCGGAGGGATTATGCCGGGGTCCGAGAACGCCCCGGGCGGGAAGTGTCCAGCCTTGAGAGAGGCGTAGTCTATGGAATTGGAGAGGTCGTGCCACGAGAAGATGTCCTTGGCGCTAAGACATGGTGTGCTTACCGTGATACCCGGGCCTAACCCTGATGTCTCGGGGACGATGCGCGAGAGGATGTATGGGACGTCTCGAGCTAGCCCTGACAATCCCCGTGAGAGGGTACTAACTGCATCCGCGTTCGAAGCCGGAAAACAGTATATCTGGCGTACGTATGCGCGTGGCATGAATCCCTCAAGGGGAGAAAGGCGGATTGAATGTGGTGGTGATGTGGGGGAAGTCATATTTTCTTATGTCACGCACCCTGCTATCATAGTCGTGTCAAGTCGAATAATGACCAGCGGATACGATGCTAGTTCACGATTATAAGCACCTCCACCTCAGGGATAACTTCATACTCAGGAACCTAGTGATGTACTTGTTCATGTGGACTGTGCCTCCTCGTGTTAGTGGCTGACGACAGCGTATAATTGAGCGGAGAAAAAGAGCCGATTTTGCTGTCAGATGCACGCCGAAGCGGTGTTCGAATTCGAGTACGGAGCCAAATCGGCGCTCAGTAAGCCGACTAGGCTAGTAAAAACCGGGAGTCTACCAAAACAGCCGTGAGTTGAGGATCGGAGTAAAATGGATGCAATCTACAGCATGCTAACCCCGAGTTTGGCACTACGGCCTCGATGCCGAATCTGTAGTAGATCGCCATCTCGCCCGAAGAAATAGAACGTCCAAATTATTTAAGGGAAAAAAAAATATATGAAATTGAGCAACATGTTTATTTCCCGCTTCATCTGGTGAGAGCATTTGTAGTCATTTTAGGCTCGCATGAAACACGCACGTCGCTTGTTCGAACGGAGTAGTGCAATGATCACGACACGTTACGTACAACGGAGCGAAGAAGCGCGCTTGCAATCCACATGTATTACACCTCGAGCCTTACCGGAGAAGAGGATCTACCATCTCGAAGGACAGTACAGGGCGCCTGAGACATCCGAATAGCATCAATATCGTAAGTTGTCAAGGATAACATTTGCGTCTCATAGGTCACTTCTTCAGCAAGCCCCACTAGGTGCGGTCTCGAGATCTAGCGCTCGTAATTGGCCATTTTAACAGCAGTTGAGAGCAGGCTTCTAAGCAGGGGAGGGACATCGATGGCATTGAACTTGTATATAAGAGTGCTTAAACCTCTTTTTTCTTTCGAATACGCTTCAATTCTGCATCACTTCCTTCACCAAGCCCAACTGAGATCAAAAGACATTCACCGAGAGAAATCGTCATGACGGCAACTACTTCAATTTTGATGAACGGCTCCCAGCCGGATGTGGATGTGAGCAGCCAAACTATCGAGATTGTATAACTAGAGACGAAGCTCATGAATTTCAGACATCCCATCAGCAGCAAGTCATCCCCAAAACGCTGCGCTATCGTCCATTACCCGCACCTCTTGTAGAGGACCCATCTTGCCCCCTCGCCATCTTGCAGACGCCAGATTCGCCTGTCCCCTGCCGGCGCTGTCTGCAGGACAGCAACGTCGGCGACGAGATGCTGCTCCTGTCGTACGACCCCTTCCTCGGCGACAGTCCCTATCGATGCGCGTCACCCATCTTCGTCCATTCGAAGCCGGCTTGCCAGCTTGCTTCTTTCCAGGAGGGCGCACTACTCCCAGAGCAGCAGCGAAAACGCCTCCTGTCTGTCCGTGCTTATGACGGAAGGCACATGATGCGGAGTGCCGAGGTCGTTGATGGGGACCGTTTGTTAGAGGCGTGCCAGCGAATGCTTAGTGAGGAGACCCCGGCGGAATATTGCCACGTTCACTATGGTGCGCAGGGGTGCTTTGCCGTTCGGGTCGAGAAGGCGTCTTTGAACGCAAATTGAATAGGACGCGGAATGCACGCCATATCCATTAGGATATATCTTGTCCCGGGTTGCCAAGTTGATTGAAGGGACGTCCGTTCGTTAGCCGCCGGCATCAAGCCACGCCGTGTTGTTGACCAACCTCGGTACATAGCTAAAAATAAATTTGACTGGGTCAACTTTATGAAGCTCTACCATCCGTCTGTCAAGGCGGCGCCCGTGATGAGTTGAGCATGGAAGGATCCACGCAGTCCGATGAATATATATCCATTCCTGGTTCAGCGGGCTGGCTGTTCATTCCTGAGAATCCTTCCATGTCGAAACTACCGTCATTAAGCCATTCCGTATTGAGGCACTGATCAAAGTTAAAGTTGATGCAATCAGTATCCCCAACAGCTTCCATTAGCCATTCGTACGTAGTCCCATCAGGATTTACGAACGGCATCCCGCTAACGCCGTCACTGACAGGGGTAGGATGAGAGGTGTTGGTAAGACTACTAAAGTCGAAATCCAGAGAGGTAGAATCCGAGACCGTAGTAACGGGCACTACCGGAATATTCGTGCTCTCTTGTCGAACAACCGCTGCATACGCACCAGGCGTCGTGCCCATGACTTGCTTGAACAAGCCGTGGAAATAGCGCGGCGATAGGCCCACATGTGCCGCTATATCCAGCAACTGGACCTCTCCCTTACGCTGGCGGACATAGTCGCACTAGAGCACTCGGAGTCAGTTATCGCTATTCTGAGTAGATTTAGGAGGACTTTAGAAGCTTCTAGGCACTGTATTGGCCCCAAAAGGAAATCTTCTGCTTGAAAAGTAGCCGAAATAATAAGAAATAACTCCGAGAACTCCTTACCGCGATTTCAACCTGCTTTTCGGCGGAAGCCTGCGGAGATTCGTGACTAGAGTCTGTTGACTCCGGCCGGCAGCGCCGACACGCCCGGAATCCTGCCGCTACGGCGCTAGCCGCGGAATCGAAGAACCGCACATTCGCGCGACGTGGACGTCGCGAAGGGCAGCTCGTCCGGCAAAAGATGCCCGTTGAGATGACACCATATAGGAAATCCGGCGAGGGCGTATGCGCAAGCACGAGCCGCCATCGGGCCTCATCCGCTGAGCTTGAGGTGGTATGTGCCGCTGGCCTAACACGCTTGTCTCGTGGGATGGCAACTGCAGTATTCTGGGCCATTTTGGTGTGTCGGTTTAAGAATGATGCCTTGGGTTTCAAAAGGTAAGACGGCGGAGATTGGATTTCAACAATGTAAGGTTAGGTAAGAGATAGTTACCCGACACGGACTAGGTCCGTCTGCTGACTGGTTATATTGAAAGCAACTACTAGTAGACTAGCCCGCTTGGGCAGTCTTCAATTCATAGCATGTCGTCCATATGGCAA
The DNA here is from genome assembly GCA_022578505.1 of Nemania abortiva. Lineage (NCBI taxonomy): Eukaryota > Fungi > Ascomycota > Sordariomycetes > Xylariales > Xylariaceae > Nemania > Nemania abortiva. The sequence goes on from MU392652.1 coordinate 104,145, forward strand.
CTGTTTAGCTTTATTCTTATTTCGTTACCAATTATCGAAGTAACTGAGATCTGACGATAGAAGGCCCTTAGGGTAAGCGCAATTCTGATTTCGATTCTAATTGATAGGGCAGCCACGCTGGACGGAAATTTACTAGAGTCTCATCATCTTACCATCATTCCCCATTGAAGTTCGCCCGTACCATTATAAATTGTGATATAAAAGAGTGCAACAGGTTTTATAACATTCTAAGTGTTGCTATTGTGCACGTTCTAAGCTGCCGAGGCACAGAAGTAAGGTGCGATACGGGAGTGAAGGCCTTAGGCACTGGAATTCGCTTAGGCTCTGAATCTGGGCTCCTGATACTCGAGAAATAAGATATGGTATATCAATATTAAATATACACTGACAAGCTTTCTCGTGCAATCGTATAGTACATCATAGGACAAACGTCAGGACCAGAAAAGCCTATCTAGACGAATTTGTTAAGTAGTGTATTTACGTAGTAAAGTATAGAGTCGTACTTGACAAGATGCCTATCTGCCTTGCTGCCTACCTTAATACTAATATGTTCTTGTGAATGAGGGCTGTGCGCCCATAATAGTACTCAGGAAGCTTCACCCCATCTCATTTCAACCTGCTATTCTGAATGTGCTAGTCTCTGAAGAAAGGCAAGAACGTCTTATTCAGGCATTTGATCGCCCTTTACCTCAATAGAAGATAACGTAGTGTCTTAGAGGGCAGCTCATACATAAGCTGAATAGCAACTTTATCATCTCAAATTCTCTCTGAGAAGCGTGAATACAAGTCTGCCATTGACATCCGAATTCTATTTTACAATACACCTAGAGCCACATTACTCGCCGAGTCGACAATAGGTTCGACCCGCTAATCAAGAATAAACTAAGCGATTTGATTGCGGAAGGTCCTGATCTTTGCGGATTTATTCCTAGCTAGGAAATAGAATAAGTCGGCAACAGCACTTACTTTCAGTAGACCCCCCAGGATATCATCTACAGAGTGATTCGTTCAGTTTCGTACCACCATGAGCTACATCTACATTCGCAAGATCGATGAGATGATCGAGGCGGACGACGATCAAGAGGGGGCTCTGACCTGTGGAGTTGAGATGGAGTTCCTCGTCGCATCAGTCCACGCCATGATGCCAGACCCCGATCCCGACATTCGGGATCAGCGTCTGCTCAGGTCGACAAGCCACTACCTGGAGAATTACCAGTCACAGGTCCGCAAAATCCTCTGTGAGTAATGCTCAAAATTACTATGTTTTTAGCCTGGTCTGTATTCAGCAACACGAGGGCTTTCCACGCTTCCACAATCCTTACGTTTAGGATCAAAGTGACATTACTGACTCTGAACATTCTAGTGAAGAGCCTCCAGAGCCAGCTTCATGGCATGCCCTTCCGCGCGTGGGAAGATGATGTATTCTATTGGCCCCATGACAACGTCGTGGAGTACACCGCTTGGCGCCTAGGTCCCGAGCATACAGTTTACAAGAAAAGTGACGCTGGACTTGATGAACGGCCTTATCAATGGACTCACTGTGAGCTGGCATCCCCGGTCATGAAATCTGACCACTACGTGGAGCAACTCGAAAAAGTGTGTCAAGTTCTGAAGACGTTCCGAATCCATCTCAACAGTACTACCGCCGTCCATGTTCACGTGGGTCGCGGCGATGAACCTTTTAGGTCAGTATACTGAAGTCATTGATTTCCTTCCCTGATATGGCCGGACCGCAAGAATTGCTTGAATTGAGCTTTTATACTCCTACCTCTACGCCTGAGAGCTCCGAATGCTTTTCTGATCCCTTATGCCTTGAATAATAACTATTGATTCTAATCATTAACGCAGTCTTCTCACTGTCAAGAAGTTCGCTACGCTTTATTGGCTTACAGAAAAAGCCATCCTAGAGCTCCAACACCCGTGCCGCCGCTTCAACAAGCACTGCTTCCGCCTGACTGTCTGCTCCGTGTTGGCATCCAGATGTATGGAGGTTGCCAATAGCAAGAATCGCACCTCGCGTCATCGCGACGCATATGAGACTATGGAGCAATACGTCCCTAGTCACAGTTTAACTTGTCTCCAACACATTCAAATCCGCTGCATCTGGGCGTGCCACAGCATGGAGGAAGTTGCGGAGTTGATGCAGGGTGCAGATGGCCTGAACGCGCATGACAGAGGTTCTGTGGGTTTCCGGCGGTTTTTGCCGGCCGGTAAGACGGGAGGAAACACTCAGACGTTTGAATGGCGCCAGATGTCCGGCTCACTGGACGCGCAACATATCAGCCAATGGGTCAAGACTTGCCTCGCATTTACCGACTTCTGCCGCCTTTCTAGCAAAGCTGATTTCAAAAAAATGGTGACGGAAGTTATCGATAGGCGCGGGGATTATACCGGAATCGAGCTCCTCGAGGCTCTAGGCGTCGATAGCCAAACCTTCAAGAACCAGGCCTACGGGAACACGACGGAAGGGCGGTCCTGGAGCGTGAGTTTCTACGATGGTAACCGGGGAAGAGAATTGTTCGTTCCGAAATGATGAGCTCTAGAATAAAGGGGTTTCGCGCGTGCTCTCGCTTCCGTATAGCGAGCTTTAGGACACTACCGCAGAGGGGGGATCGTTTGAATTATTATAACTCAGCTCTAAAAGGGCTGTGTGAAGCAGCGAGAGCCTAACACGACATTTAAATAGTAAGCGATTGATACAAAATTAGGAATAACTCAGCAGCTATTCAACACATAACCACTCCCGGACCAAGTTCAGGAAGACTTACAAGCATACTTGACATGCCGAGTGACGGACAACTGTCTACCACTCGCCCAATTGCTGCCGAGATGCGCACCTCACGAAGAAAGAAATTAGTGACAGCAGCGGACAAGGATTATATGTTCTTAGATATATCTCTCTAAGCTCTACTCTTTACGTAGCAAGGAAGGCCGTCCTTCATGGGAAGTGTAAGGCTGATTTTGCTAACTCTTTCGCCGTTATACGCAGTCGCAAAGTCAAAAGTTAGTACCATAGTGGCGATGACCTGGGTAGCGATAATTTCAGCCATTCTTTTACCAAGACAAGTCCTCTGTCCGCCATCTTTAGATACTACTAGTTAGTGATTTCTGCCTATGGCGACCGAGTAGTTATGGTAGATCAAAGGGTACAACTTACAGAAGACAGGAAATTCGGATGAACTCTTGGTAATGAGCTGGCCGGCCTCGGTAAGCCATCGCTCGGGTTTGAATTTATCGGCATCTTCGCCCCAAGTTATCCTGGACCGGTTCATCGCCCACAAACTCCATACCACTACCGCTTTCTTAGGAAGGAATGTCCCATCAGGTAACACTGTGGGTTGTTCGCATTCTCTAATCTCGAAGGGTATAGGTGGGTATAGTCGGAGAGTCTCGTAAAAGACTGCCATCGTATAAGGCATGGATTGGGGAGTAAAGACTGCGGACGAAGTATCACTTTCGCCGCCGAGCTGCTGAAAATCAAGGCCATCTGCTTTAAGCAACGCTTCCGCTTCCGCTCTGATCTTATTAACAGCGAACTCATTCTGCATCAATAGATATAGACACCATGTCAGCGCTTGAGCCGTCGTGTCTCTTCCAGCAGTCAACTAAAACACTCGGAGTCAGCTATCTCCATTTGGAGAGTCATTTGTGATCATTTAATAAGTTCGTAGGTACATATTTCGTCAAAATGGAAAAGCTCGTGCCGTAGAAAGCGCTAAAATGGGTGGAAGAGAGCAGTCACAGGGAGTACTCACATACGTAAGTGCTGCATCTGCCACTAGCTTATGCTGTGAGCCCAAAGCTGCGAGTAGAGATTGGATTAAACTACCAGAAACTTCATCAAGTCTGTTCCCATCAGCACCGTCTGCGCAGGTTTGAGGCCCGGTGGCTCTATGGTGGCCATCTACGGCATTGTTGACAATACCTAGTCCGAACTCCCGTATGATAGCGAGCGATTTCCTGAATCTAGAGCTCGTGAATTTCTCCGTTATGAACCACAACGGATTCTGAAAGCGCGCCGTGACTGCCCCGGAAGCGTAGTCGAACGCCAGGGTAAAGTCGTCGTCGGCGTGCATCTCCATATCATAAGCCATCTTACCCATCAGCTGGCTCGTTATCTCATGAAAAATAAGCTGCAAATCGACGATTTCGCCATTCTTGGCCTGTGCCCTTAGATGGTCGACGGTGCGATTGAGATATCGGGGAAGAGCGACATCTGTCAAGACGCGAAGATTGTACGTGTTGAGAAAATGGGTGCCTGCTTTTCTCTGGGCCTTCCACAGCTCGCCATCGGCGTTGATGATCCCATTCCCAAAAAGATCCCAAGATCGCTGCTTGACGAAATCGCCCTTCGCAAAGACGCCCTCGTTCTTGAAGACGTAGTCGAGATTCTTGGGGTCATTGATGACTACGCCGGGATGAAGGGTGGGTACAGTGATCTGGAAAGTCTCGAGACCGAACTGCCTCTCACATTTCACGAACCACGAGAATAGCTTTTGGCGATCTTGCAAGAAGAGCAAGCCATTTCCGACGATAGGTAGTGTATTCGGGGGCTTCCTATTGATCCATATGAGACATGGCACCAGCTATTTGGTTCTGCACACATACCTTAGAGGGCTGCCGTTTCGACGAATATTAGGTATCCTTAGGAAAATGTAGTAGATTACGAATGTGAGGATAAGCGCTAGCCACGGGAGGCTGTGTCCGTCCAGGAGGACTGTCATAATCTATCTTCCTGAATATTGATGGTTCATACAATCTTGACTATGACAAAGAGTATCGATGCAATATCTAGGTGTTTTGGCAGAGAGGAAGTGAAACAAATAAACAACCAGCCCATCTACCTATCTAAAATGAATCGGCATCCTAAACGTTTCAAGAAACCAACTGATGAATCATGGAGGCCCGGAAGCGCTTCATTCGGAATAGAGTTCAGGCACAGTTGTTTCAGCCCTTAACTCCAGCCACAGTGCTACGCTACGGAGGGTTTCAGGCTCTGGACTTGCGCAGGACAGTGGATTCTACAGGGGTCAGTACCTTAGATAGCGTGTGTAGAGTCGTCGGGTAGTTAGCTTAGGTAGCTCTTCGAATAATAACGACGTCAGAACTGCGCTTCCTCCTTTACCTTCACACTTCGTCCCGGCTATTGTCTGAATACCTCTTATAAAAGCTTCAATTGAATCTTGGCACTCACTAAATACCGATTCAGAGGCCCCCGAAACACAGAATTAGCAGCCTGGTAATCGACTACTCCTTGTCTCTCAACAAACAGGCCAACTACACGATGACCCCCTGGATACCCCGTTTGCATCTCTTCGAGATTGCCGATCAGTCCTGGTATGCGCGCTCCAAATGCACCATTGATCAGTGAACAAGATGCGTACATATAGCATACATGTATATTTTTCACCAGTGTGCGTCTACGGCTATGCTTGCTTGGATCTTGGCTCTCGGCTTTGCATCTTGCATTAACTACCCATACGTTTAAACACAGTGAAAAGAATCGAGCTATCTTGACAATCTATCTCACTTACAATCTCACCTACACACTCACTCACTCACATTTATAGACTCTCATATGTAGTCTCTATCGGAATTGACCAGCTCTCAGAAAGACTGACTGACCACATCCCATCTCACCACAGGTTCCCACCCTTTCTCCGTGCATATGTGCAGACAGGCCTAACACACACATGGACAACAAAACTCCCCTTACTGCAATCTTGCAGTCCAGCAACTCTCGTGGCCAACATCCTACGGCGTGAGCTCGACGGCTCAGTCTCGTCATACGCCTACATCGACTTCTGCGCCGGGGCCGGCGGCCCAACGCCCTACATCGAACAAGCGTTGAACCAGCAGCTGAGCACCACCACCACCACCCTCAGCAACGGTTCATCCCCAGCACCGAGCTACGCCGCCGTGGCCGCCCAGAACGGGCCCCAGCGCGAAGGCGTCAAGTTCGTCCTCACGGACTTGCACCCGCACGTCGAGAGCTGGGAGAAGGCGGCGCGACAGAGCCCGCACCTGACGTACGTCTCGACGTCCGTGGACGCGGCCGCTGCGCCGCCCGAGCTGATCATGCAGAGCAAGGCCGGCGGCAAGGGCGTGTTTCGTCTCTTCAATCTCGCGTTCCACCACTTCGACGACGGGCTCGCGAGGGCGATTTTGAAGAACACCGTCGAGACGAGCGACGGGTTCGGGTGAGTCCTTTTATTTGCCAAGATCTTATTTTATATGAGGGAAAAAAGATCTCCGTTTCAACTCAACAATGGTTGTGCTAACACGTATACAGAATCTTCGAGCTTCAGTCCCGCACCTTTTCCTCCTTTGTTTCATGCATGCTCTTCGGCTTCTTCATCCTTTTGATTGCGCCCCTTCTATACTGGTGGTCGCCCCAGATCCTCTTCTTTGTCTATATAGTCCCGATCGTGCCGTTCGTTCTGGTTTTTGATGGCCTTATATCCAGTCTGCGAACACGCACTGCCGACGAAGTTGAGGTGCTACTACGTACTTGCGGCGCAGGCGACGCAACGGATTGGGTTGTGAACAGTGGCTCAGAGACTTTCCTCTGGCCTAGCGGGCACTTAACATGGGTCATATGCACTAAGAAAAGCGAGCGTCAAGGGAAGTGATGAGGTCGGACCGTCTGGACCGTACCGTTCTAGCCTGCATCTCAGTAGAAATAGCGTGGAGACAAATAGGAGACAAATAGCATGAGAATGCGGCGTGATAAGAAGGGCGAAAGACTAATGTATAATACTATGAGCTGTACCTACGTTATATACCTTGCCTGTCTTGTCTTACCACTTCGAATGTTTCTCGCACTTTATAATACTCGGAAACAAGGTGAGAAAAGGGAAATCAGTCGGTCAGTCGATTTGATCAGTCCACCAGACGCCTAAACAATAATTCGCATGAATGAGCCCCTATGTTTCATGCTGGCCTCAAATGTCTTCCAAAGGTATCTGTTTAATTGGTTTAATAGTTCTCTTGTTCACTTTGTCAACCAGCCTAGGTAGTCGACCACAATGAGCGTCACCATTCTGCCACCCACAACCCAGGTTAGCTTCGGCAATCCATCGTCTCGCTCATATTGATAAGGTGGTATTGAAAGGGTTCACTTACGCATGCGGCGCAATGCGCACGTAATATGTACCGAATCCGCGATAAAATCGCAACAAACCCTCCTGTCTCGCAACTTTGACGAAGCAGTCCGCCATACTCTTGTAGGGGAGTTTCCCGTCAGGTCCACGCTGCTGCTTTTGTAACCTCGTCTTGGTGAAGTCAAAAGGCAAACTGAAGAAGCTGGCGAAGAAACCCGCAATAGCACTTGCAGTCAGAGTCTGTGACTGTGGAGACAAGGAGGTGCGTGTCTTGAGTTGTGCCTTTGCTTCTGAGAAAAATGCCAGCTGGCCCAAGTTGAGCGCCATAGCTCTCACGACAGTCGGCGTAGCGCCAGCCCATAGGCCCGTAATGCCTTCCGATTTTACTATAGATGTGATAGCATCGACAACAGACTTGTAGTTCTTGCGCTCGGCAATGGGCTTAAGACCGTCCGATTGCATGCGAATGAGTGCAAGATCTGCTGGGTTACCAATAAATGCTGCGATTCCACCTGCAGCAAGGCCAGCACCCGCACGTTCTGCAAAACCAATCTGCGTACCATTCTCCTTGGCGCGTTTTGTTAAGGAACCCATGAAGGTGTCAAAAAATCCCAATCGAGCAGTTGTGTAGACGCCCTGGCGGAGGAGACCGGCAGAGAGGCCAGTGTAAAGATCGAGGGCTTTTCCCTGGGCGAGAATTTCACGGGTTACTGTTATAGGTGTGGGTTTTGGTCCCGTAGCTACGCCCTCGCCAGCGAGTTGGAGTCGAACCTTGATCATGTCAACGGGTTGAATGACCGTCGTAGCCACCATCCCCGATAGGCCGCCATTAATGAAAGGTAGAGCTGCCCTCATTATTGGCGTGTGGAGGAAATCATTCTTTGCAGCCGCCATAGTTTCGATGGTCTCTGAACCTTGCTTGCCCATGTTGGAAGACTTGGAGCGCGCGGCCTCGGCGGCTTGCTTAAGTGTGTTAGAGCTCATAATATCAACCAAGCTAACACAACGACGTCCACGGCTTCCAGGCACGCAAGGCAGGTCCCCCTCAAGTAGGAGCTAGAGAAGCTGGCGATGAATGAGGCACGCAGAGCTAGAGAAACTGCTGATTAGTTAGCGGTCTTCGTACTGTTGAAAGCCGAAAGGGTTTGATATGTCGAGGAATAGATCATATATCTACGGTTATAGGTGCGCCGGCCCTAATAGGGTCGGGCCTTTTCACGAGAACTCAGGGGAACGCCATTGGCTGTTGAGGCTAACCTTCCCCCTATAAACGCCGAACAATGAGGAAGGCCAATACCCGATCCTACGTTGGGACTGGGTGGACAGGCATAGACCGGGTGTCGGTCGGTTATCTTGACGCTATCACGAAACGTGGGAAGAGTGGAACCCGATCGGGAAAGATAGGAGGATTAGAGACTCGCACTTCGCGCGACTCCAACCCAACATAAATAAACAATTAGGAGACGCAAACGAGGAACACAAAGAGGCACGTATTGGCTGTTAAGTAGCGAGGTGATAGGGTGAGGCAAAGTCGATGCATAGAAGCTGGTCTAAGGAAACACAATGACTGACCTTGTGTAGGTTTAGATACGCATACAGCTAGTTAAACAGAAGAGGTCGCGATTGTACCTCGGTAATGAGACAAATTGCTACGAAGAAACGGTAATGCTCTTCAGGGTATCAAAACGGGGTATAGTCGACGTTCCGGGTAAATAATAGCCGACGACGAGGCTAGAAAGCATGAAAATTAAGACAGGAATGACGAAAGTTCAGATACACTTGAGATGACACGAAGAACAAGGAGAGGAAAGATAATCGAATGCACAAGTAGGCGACGGACGAGGATTGCGGGATAATAAGGCACGCGATCAATAGTGACTTTCCCCTGGCAGATTAGGTTGACATGCGTAGCGAGTTATTGGGAGAGGATGAACAGGTAGGTAGTCGGGTATCTGGAGCCACGGCGGCCGTGATGAGGCTTGATCAAGGTTCACAACCCTGTTCTGTGCCTTGCAGCAAAGGCAAAGAATAGACAACAACAAGGTAGATGGGTATTGAACTAGCCCGCTGATAGTTTCCTCTTGAAGGGATTAAGCTGGACGACGGCCGAAACCTTAATGATGTAAACGGAAGATGAGGGGACGGGAGGACTGGGGGAGGCGAGTGAGAGAGAGAGGAGGCGACGCGAGCAGGACGAATAGCACGACCTGGATTGCCGGCGTCCGTACCTCTGTCCAACTACGATTACCGTAGGTACCAAAGAATATACCCGCCTCGATCGATCAATCAAGCGATCAAGCAATCAATGAATAGTGGAGGAAAGCAAAGGAAGTCCTTTGTACATCGGAAGGGGAAATGGGGGAAGCATGCCTTGGGTACGTAGGCCTTCTAACATCTCCAATTCCTTACCCCTCTGCTGTGTTGCCCCTCTGCTTTTGCCGCTGCGTTCATTGTTTTGCCTGCCACTGCTACCCATGTAGCGTGGCTTCTCCATGCAACTCGTCACGGCAAGTTGGTGGGAGCGGCCCGGTGTTGTGTGGGAGGGACATTGGGATGTAGGTATGTAGGCAGAGGCAGGTAAGGAAGACGGAAGTAGGTAAGTAGTTTGGAGGTATTCCCGCTGCCATCATCGCCGGCCACTTACAAAACCGCGACTAACTCGAGAATGCGGGGTTGAGATGCTATTGGTAAGTGAAACTTGGGCCATCGATCGCTGCTTCTGACAGGATCGTACCACACACACCAACCCGTAGCTTCTGGCCGTTGCTACCATTAAGGAATGGCCATGCGACTTGGTTGGACGTTCATGCGGATTGTAGATTCCAACTGGTTGGTGGCTGGGCTTCCGATGACGACATGTCCCTTTGTCAAGTAAGTCACCTAGTTTAATTATAACAGACCAATCGCTAACTTTCCATTTTTGATGTCAACAAACTGCCTCTTCCGGACTATAGCAAGTAAATGCTAGTCATACATAGGCTTATAATAATAAGTTTCAGATGGGAGGTACGTAGTTGAAAGTTCTCTCCTCGCTGAGGCATCAAGTGGGGATGATTGCTTTGTTATCGTGCCTATTCTACCAAACTAATCCAGATGCGTTGGCTTACCTGATTGTTTAGTCCAGAATCTCATGCATGACGAGACCGGGGTGCGTCCCTCGACGATGTCTCGGTATCTCTCTACCTACCTAACTGGTTAGTATTCATGACGCTATGTACATGCCACGAAGGTCTTCTATCCTAAGACAGCAGTAGTTTTGTGGCGTCATTAAGTAGTACGCACTGGACGTAGCACAAGGGTGCTTAACGCGCACAATCAATTATAGCAGTGGTTCAATCACACAAGATAAGGTCGCCTGTATGAGGTACCTACATTAGACATCGACAGATAATACCTTAGGTACCTTTAGCTAAGGGGTGCGTTGGCCATGCGCAGATAGTGCGGGATATATTGGATGATAATGTCTGACTGCCTACAGTGAAAGCAGATGCCGACGAGATATCATTTCGCAGGTCGGTCGGCTCTGTGCTAGGTACTGTAGTAATTGCTCTGTGATATAGCGATAGTTGTTGGAGGGACTTCTGAGATACCTAGCAAAGACCGGAGGTGACGTCATACTGGTACCCACGTAGCGCTCGCTGTGAAGGCTTGCTTTTTACCTAGGTACATACTGGTTGGTTGAGCTTCAGTGAAGTATAGGTGGTTTATAGACAATTTTGCTATCGTCTTGTTATTCCAGAACTCGTCACATGCAATTAGCACGAGGCCTTACGGGATTTTGAGCCTGATAAATTTCATCCTGTTGGAGAATTTCTCATGATAAACGATCAAAACTGCATCGTTTCAGACGGCACCTTCGCACGCTTCTACAACCGCTATCTAACGTGTCTACAACAGCGTTGCAGTGAGCTATTCTAGCTCTAAACCAACCGAGACACACTACTTCACACTACCTCCAAAATACTTCAGAACCTCCAGTGACACGAATAGAACCCCGTTCACTTCATGTCCGACCGGACGGACCCAGGGCCCGGATTCCCGGAAATCCGAATTTCATCTTCACCTTGTGGAACTCATTCATCACATATTTTCGTTGCTACCAATCTATGGCAGACTTGTTTTATCGCTCAGTTGTGAAATTCACGGCCTCGTTGTAATTTCGCTCATCGAGAATTGTCCGGTTCTCTGTCTCTCCAATCCCCCAACAGAACGCCCTGAGCCACTAACAGGGGTATGTCTACGCTTAATACCGAAGCTAGATTGAGTTCCGCTCAACCTACACCTATATGTCTATATATATAACATTCAGCGATCAGCCCGGCTATAGTTGAGATGATTCACTTCTAGAACAACTGGTACCTAGTCCAGCGCAGTCAAAATGCAAGATTGACCCCTGAGATTGGTGATCGGGCCGAGTCTGTTCCTGAACTTTCCTTTCGGACCGTTCTTGGGCATCAACCACCTTACCGCATATCTAGAGACTTTGAGATAGTATCGATAATGAACTAAAAATTTTTTCTCTTAAATAAGGTCGAATTCAAGGGTTCATCAGCGTGATATGCGGCATATAGTAAGTAACGCATCCAACGATGAGGATCCTGCATCAACCCTTGCGGTAAGGCTCAACCTTGGAAATATCGCTCTTATCAATTCACACCCCGTGTGCTACAAGGCGCTGGCGGCGGTAGCAACACAAAGAAATAAAATCGAGGCGAAGTCACAATCTCGAAACGACGACGCTAGCATGCTACAATTTTATATACTGGTCAAGGTGTCTCTAGTCTATAGAACAGTCCATGCTGACATCGATACACGCGTGACAATTAACATATTAGGAACCTAGAAGGTAGAGGGGAATGTAGTCAAACGTCCTCCATCAGTGACAATGACTGCCCCGTTTAGATACGCCCCCGCGCGAGAGGCAAGATATAAAATCGCGCCACTCATGTCCTGTTCGTCACCGACGCGCTCCAGGGGAATTTGACTCTTGACGATTGGTCCTGAACGTGCCAGAACCGGAGCTGACATCTCGCTAGGGTAGACTGTGCCCACAGTTAGCGGTATTAACGGGCATCGAAGACACCGTTGACTCTTCACGGCAAGATGAAGGGCAGGGGCTGCTTACGCCCTGGACATATTAGGTTCGCTCTAATATCCCATTGTGGGAGCACGACGCTAAGATGCTTGATGAGATGTGTGCATGCGGCTTTACTCTGTCCGTCTAGAGTTTGTCAATATTTCCCTGTGCTCAACCTTGTGTCCACGTGGCTAACTGAATTCTGGACTTGAATCCTGAGCACGATGGGATGAAAGTTATTTTACTTACTATAGGACGTCAGAATACTCAGCTTTCATTCTAGGTATCTCTCAGACTTACCACGCAAATCCTCCGGTATTTACCTTGTTGAAGCCGCCAATCGAGCTTGTGGCCACGACCTGAGACTTCTGCTCTACATTTCCGCGAGCATTCCCGGCGGAAAGTAGTTTAAGAAACGACATCGCAGTGTACCAAACCGCGCTGGCATTCACGGCGAAGGTCTTCGTATACTCATCAAATGGCACCGCCATGTTAGCCGAGACAAATTCGTCGAGAGTCGTCTCTGGGTTGGGCCTGTTTCCGAATGGCCCTCCAATGCCCGAGTTGCACACCAGCAAATTCACGAAACCGGCGTCCTGTTCGATTTGTGACACGGCTGCTTTCAATGCCTCGACGGACGTCACATCACAGGCGATGGGTACGACATCGGGACTGCCAAGGCTAGAGGCAGCCTCCTGCAGTGTACTCAAGCGACGGCCGAGAATATACACTTTCGCGGCGCCGTTGGTGACGAGGGCCTTCGTGATCATCAGCCCGATCCCTAGAGATGATATAAGAATAAGGCTAGAAAGGCGGCCTTGGTTTTCCCTCTTACCTGTACCGCCCCCTGTAACAACTGCTACCAGATCCTTGACATTGAAGAGGTTTGCGGCGCTTAATGCCGCGGCGCTGCTCGTGGAATCAGTCATCGTTGAGCGAGATTCAGCTTTCACCTAACCTGGATGCCTAGATATTATAATGTCTAACGCAAGAAACGACGTCGGATCTCCCTCTCATGGTATCTCGACACGCATATTATAGCATTTATAATCATGGGCCCCGCCATTGCCCCTCGCCGGGCGGCGACGGAGTAGTGGATCGAGCTAACACCCCTCCGGCGTCAAGAGGATAAGTATTCCCATGGCCCCATGCCGAGCACTGATTAATTGAGCGGGATAACTTTTCGTAGAGGCTTAGTCACCCCCTGCCACTATCTGGGTGCAATAGATATGACAACACTGGCCCTACCCAAAATATCAATAATACTTAGACTACCTATCGATCTAGAAGATAACCTAGTAGCTTCTAAAAGCAAACCGCTTGTAGTACATAGTTCTTGAGGTTTATAGATCTACCGATAGTATACCCGTACCCACGTGCGTCTGGGCGCATCCATGATGTGAAGATATATGACATGCATGGGCTGTGGATTGGATTGGATATTGTTGTACAGTATTATTGTGTAACCGATAAGCTTGATACACTGTACATGCCCCCCACTTTTACTTTTTCCTCAGCGAAGAGCATCCTAACAAGTTGAAGCAATTGCGGACCGACAGCTCGACTTGCCTTTAATATTCACGATGCCGAAGCGGAAAAGAGGCGAGCCAAGCCTAGAGGAGAACATCGCAAAATGGAAGAAGGAATTGGTGCGTGGCCTCAAAGTCGCCAAAGGCTTCGAGCGCCAGCGCCTAAGCAAGCGAATCCGTGAAGGAGACCAGCGGAAGACCGACAGGCTGGAGAAGGAGGTTCTTGTGTTAAAGGTGAGCGAGCGAGCACCCCCCGTTCATTTAGCGGTCCTTCTACATCATTATCCGTTTGCCAATTACACGGCGCCGACGAAGCAATGCGATGGACTCTTCTGAGATCTAACACGGCGTCCTTATCGTAGAGTCTCGACCTACACCAGGTAGCGCATGCGCATCTATGCTCGTCCCTTCTAAAGATCAAAGGAGTCGCCGAATCACCCAAGTTACCCGCCGATATCAAACCCGTCGCGAAACCCGAGCTGTCGGAAGAAGAGAAGGCGGCATTGCACAACGTCACGAGTGCGCTGTACAACAGGAAACAGGTCAAGGATATCATTGAAGAGGCGATCATGGGCACGTGCATAGCCCTGCGGGTGTCCATGCCAGAGAAGGGTAACAAAGGCAAGAAAAAGGAGAAAATGAATACAACTACAACCACTATAAAGAGCACTAGAGCTGCAAAAGAAGAACAGGAGGATGAAATGGACGATCTGGACAGTCCCGCGGACGACGAATCCGAAGACGCAGAAGAGCCTGAGTTTGAAGGGCCACCGTTACTGAAGAGGAAGGTCGAGAAAAATGAGGACGAAGAAGATCTCGAGAGCGACGCAGGCTCCGACGAGTCTGGGAGCGCAGAATTCGAAGGGTTCTCTGACAGCGACGCCGAGGAGAAGATGTTCTCGAAATACGACGAATTGGTAGGGGGCTCCGGCGATGATGATTCAAATGAGGAGGAGGACATCGACGACGACGACGACGACGAGAGCGATCGCGATAGTAGATCGAAGGCTTTTCGGAAGCTTGCCCTTGACGACATCTCGTTATCCTCCGAGGCATCGGACGACTCTGACTCTGATAATTCAGAAGACGACGCTCTTGCCCCTCCCTCCAAGAAGACGAAAGTCAAAGCCGTGAAACCGGTCTCGTTCAACCCGGGCAACTCGACATTCCTGCCGTCTCTAATGGGAGGCTACATATCCGGCTCAGAATCAGCCTCAGATGTGGATGTCGCACCGCCAGTGCGGAAGAATAGGAGAGGGCAGAGGGCACGGCAAGCAATCTGGGAGAAGAAGTACGGCGAGAAGGCAAAACACCACCAGAAGGAGAGCGACTCCAGAAACTCGGGCTGGGACATGAAAAGGGGTGCTGTGGATACGGACGGGGACACAGCCAAGCCGTGGAAGAAGGGCATTCGGAATCCCTTTGAGAAGAACCACGTCCATCCGGAAAGGCAGCGGCAGATGCAAGGTGAGGGCGATAGCCAGGCCAAGGGCAGGGAATCCAAGGATGCCCGGGAGAAACGCCAGCCCAGGCAGCAGGACAAGAGCCAAAGTCAGAGCTTACAAGGCGAGAAACCGGTACCGAAGCCGCCGCGTGCGCGGGATGACGCGGGGCCTCTGCATCCCAGCTGGGCTGCGGCGAAAAAGGCGAAGGAGGGTGGCCAGAAGATCGAGTTCCAGGGGAAGAAGGTCACTTTCGATTAGCAGACATGGAAGTGAAGCATTGGTTGAACATTGGACCAGTGTAATACGTGCTTATATATCAGATACCCAACAATGATCATGGCTTAGCGTGCCGGAGAATTGGAGATGTTGAAACTACTTCGCAGCCTACTCACTTGTAGCATGATGAGTTACGCCTACTATGGGATCTATCGACTCAGTGAACGAGCTTTTCGATGCCAATAAGACAGCGAGCTAAGATTATGAGGCTGTATTAAGAGTATTAAAGTATCTGCAAGCATGTATGTATGTAGTATAATCCTTCCCCCTGGGTTTCGTCTTGTTCTCTATCTCTAATCTTTCCCTTTTAAGTTCCCGTTTACCCGTATGTAAGAGAGATATCTATCTAGACTAAGATCTTCTCCCAAATTCATCGCAAGGCCCGTTGAAACGAAGAAATCTGCGCATATTTTATACCCGAAATCTAGTGATAGCAATAGCAATAGTACAGAGCAGGATATCTGCTAGTCAATATGAATGGGGTCATCCTGATCTCCAGGACCAGAGGGGTCATCGCCACTACTCACAAAGAGAGATTCATGTCTCACCTTCTGGCGCTTGGCGGGCCTAGATCGCTAGTCCGAGCCGTGTTTGCTGCCAGGGCGCTTCTGGGGGTTGCTCGCGTCGGAGTCGCTGTCGGATTTAGACGAACCTGACCGGCTTCGGGGTGACGATTCCTCAAGCTTGATGCTCTTCTCCTTCTCGTCGCCGTTGTTAGGGTTGCTCACTTCCTCAACCTCTCCTTCATCGTTCGCCTCGTTTTCATCATCGCCGGTAAGATCAACGAATGTAGTCGACTTTCTGCTCCGAACTGCTTTCTCTTCGCCGCTGCTGTGAGTGTCGTCGTGCGCGGTGCATGAGCCCGATCGAACGAACAGGCCGCTATCGGTGCTGTGGTATCCGCCGCGATTCTTGTGGTGTTGAATGTTATCGTTAGCGTCGTCATCTTCAATAACTATGATTGGGTGTCGGGGACTAGCTGCGGTGGTGGCACCGGTGTCATCAGGATTGCTATTAGTGCTACCGGAGCTTGAACGTCGGGTACGACTCGAGTCACTAACAGCATCTGGTATATCGATGTCTTGTGGTTGTGGGTCATTGTCGCTAGATCTGTGAGGCGCGTTGTCATCATCACCCATTTCAGTATCGCTGTCTTCTATCTCAATGCGGGAGTTAGGACTACTGCCTCGGCTGCGAGAAGAACCCCTGGGGCTACGATCGGTACCGGAACCAGAATCAGAGTCGTCGGAGATTGTGTGTACTCTAGAGATTCCAGATGAGCTCGATGTTTCCGAGCCATGTGTGGTCACATCCTCAGTAAGAGTGTCGTCGTAGAAGCGCAGCACGAGCTCCCTGGTTTCATCGTCAGGGATGTAATCCGCAAGGCCCGTAAGCGGCCTGAGGTTTTCAATCTCGGCCTTGAAAGTCGCCGCGTCCGTTTTAGGTCTCTTCGCCACGTTATTTACGTCCTGGGTGAAGGACCAATCGTGAATCCTAGCATTAGCTCGCCCGGCGTAGGTGTCGTAGAAACGAACCCATCTCATGCCCCGCAGCTGGTATATGAAGTCCATTCCCTGAACAGTCCTCATGCTGCGATATTTTCGGTAGTTGGGCTGAAAGTTCGTCCTCCGTACCTCCATTCCAAATATGTCCAGCTCGTCTTCATCGACGTCGTCGGCGGCGAAATCTTCGTAGTAGTCTTTCGGGTGCATCATCTCATATGGGCGGCGCATGTAGTTTTTCTCGCTTTCATTTATATGAACCACCAACGTGCGTAGACGTCTAGTGTGCATGAACCAGGCGAGAGGTTGTTTTCGCAGAGAAACCCCTTTATCTTGCCTTGGCGTTAATGCGCCTTTCCACATAATTTCCACGTGGACAAGTCGTTCTACCCGTTGCCTTCCTATTCCCTCGCAAAAGCGACCAAACTCACCGAAAGAGCTGAAAGCAAAGGTGTTTGTGGCTAAAGTAAGTTAGTCGTACTGATAAATTTGAAATTGGATAAGTATCGGCCGATGGGGCTTACCATAGAATAGATGAGCCGTAGCGTAGTACCATCTCTTAGACACCAATAAGTAGTCTAGATATCTGGATGGTTTGTCCGCTGTTGCGACGCAGCATGGTGTATCGCCCATATGAAAACGGCTTGGGAAATGTATTCCCCCAGGCCTGTAATCGAGAGGGGGGTTGCAGGGATCCAAACGAGATAGACAGTGCATCAACTTGTCGCTTGGAATGAGGTATTTCCAAATGTGACACTGGATGCTAACTGGAAGGTTTTCAAACGGGAAAGGGGCGTTCTCTAAGAACCGGAGTGGATTGAGGCGAGTGCATCTCAGTGGGAAGATTATCTCGCGGACGGATCGATACACGCCTCCCAAATCGTTGAGACCATTGTAGCGATCGCGGAGCATCTCTTCCCGGAAATGCGCCTGGATTTGCGCTGGGGTGTGCGGCGTCCTCTGCAAAAATAAATCTGGATGAGTGACATCGAGATGTATGGACATGTTACCCTGCCTGCATGAATCAAGGTAGATTGGTCCGTAGCCCGGATAAGGTGTATCTTCATCTTCATCCTCCAGATCAAAACGGCGGAAACTCTCTTGGAGATCTGCTAGGCGTGGAGCCCAAGGCTAAATATTCACTAGTTAGCATAACCAGGAAGGCAACCCTAGATAGAGGTGCGTTCAAACTCACCTGCCATTGAATTCTCCCGCGCGCCTTTAGACGCTCAATTTCACTTTCGAGTTCCCTAATCCTAGCATTGAGTTGATATCTGGTTGCCTCAAGTTGCTCTGTGAGTCTGTTGGCTTCCCTATTCCATCTGCGCCTGATTTGATCGCAGTTTCGACATTCCCCCGATCTCGGCTTAGATTTACGTGCGCGGCGTCGCGAACTCGAACCCTGACCTTCGTCCTCACCATCGGATATGTCATTCAAGATTTCTGGGCCTACTTCACTACTGTCGTCGCCATCGTCGTAGAGTTCATCGTTCTCATCGTCTCCCTGCTCGATCTCATCGTCTTCCTCGTTTTGGTCAGTTTTAGAGCGCCAGGGCTCAAAATGCCTTTCGCCATGACCACAGTCATGTGAGTTGTTATCTCCGGCGGGCGAGTTTTCGTGATTGCTGCCTTCGTTGCCCTCACGGCCTACGCCCCCGTTGGTGCCGTCTCCATTTATTCTACTGTTAGTCGCATCGTTATTACCTTCCGCGGATGACGGAGAACCTTGAGATGATGACATTGTGACTAGAAGTCAAATGCTCAGGGTACTTAGTAGCTAGAGAGTCCTTAAGCTGAGAGTGCATGTGTAGTACTTGATTGTAGAGGTAGTTTTATGAAGTAATTATAAAACTTGGAGGCGAGGAGGAAAGCTTTCAAGTCAGTTAGTTGCCTTATATGAAGAAGCCCGCGTAATGTGTAAAATATGTTATCAAGTTAGAATATTATTTGTATGTGTATAAGGAGTATGTGATATTAGGACAAGCTTTAAGTGGGATGATCCTAGCGAGTCCTGAAAATGATAGGGGTAAATTTAAGTGCAAGTGTGGACAATGGATCTAGTAGACTATCAGGCAAGCCTGCTTAGTATCATACCCATTTGATAATGGGCATGCGCCATGAAGTTGAGATGAGGTATTATTATGTGAAGATAGATGAGGGGATAAAGATGAAGATTGGATGAATATCAGATCTTTTTGCATGTAAGTCGAAGGAAAAAAGTAATATGGAAGGAGTGCAAGCTATAAGGCGCCGCCCACCTTATTTGTTGCTTGTTCGCAACTCCCTGTTGTGAGTAGGTACTGTTTTAAGGACCCGGAGAGCTATGTAGACTAGTTTGAAAGTGGTGTTTTTGCCTTGCCATTAAGGATTCATTGAGCTGTCATATGAAAGTAGCTTGATGGGTGACGAGGTAGAGAGAAAGAGACTGAGTGTGAGAGGATCAAGATTGTTGGAAGTGCCTTCCACTATGTCAGATATGATGAGGCCGGGGAAGGTCGGATATTGTAATGAGGTAAATCCCGTAAAACTGTTAGACCTGAGAGAGGTTGTGAAGTGATAGTTATGCTCATATGGTTATGAGCAGGTACTCTCTAGTATGGGATAGGTGTGAGAGTAGGCCACGGATCAAGTTTAGGAGGTACCTAGGTATAAAGTCGATACATGGAGATTAAGATGTGTAAACAAAGATCATTACCTAGCTTATGATGGAGAATATGTTATGGTCCTAAGGGACTATGAGAAGGGGGGCCAGTAGGGAGTACCTAGGTAAGTAGAAGAAGCAGCTAGAAATACTATCACCTACCTCTTCTTCATCTAACTCAAACGATATTATGCCTAGTACCAAGTTGAAGGATATTGAAGATTAATTCTTTGGAGCGCTTAGTGCATACATACCTACTCTTTCGACCGGTCAAGTAAAAGTTGTGAGGAAGGTGCTGCTTCAAAATCATCGCGAGTGTAGTTTTTATTGACATATTTATTTTGCAAACTGCGTATAAAATTGTCTGTGATTCTGGTTTGCCTCAATGTCTTCACCATAGATTGGGGGATTGGGTGTGATTTTAGATGTTCTCGAATCTCTGTGCAAGTGCCAATACTCAAATATTGGCAGATCAAAAAGCTGGTTATCATTGCGAATTGTTTCAACAAGATAAATATGTTGTTGCATTATTGTTTTAACCCAGGTCCCAAGTACCAGACCTTAGGTAGCCTGCACCCCAGAGTAGTCTGCACGGACCACCATATAAGCCTGCAGTGATTGGCTAGGACGTATCCAGCTGACTCTAGTTTATTCGTAAGGCGCCGCCGGTTTAGCGGATGGGGTCTTGCACGGGTGACCGGCGTTAGCCCTTAGCGCAGACACTCCGGATCTTCCTGCGAGATCGCAGACTTTACTTAATTCAAACAATCATCCACTCATCCCACTTCTCAATTGACAATTGACCGTTGACCGTGCTCGCACTGAAGCCAAGATCAAGCAACCAACATGTCTTCAGATAAGCCCCTCGGGTTTCAGTGGCAGTTTGCCGCCGGCGCCATCGCCGGCGTCTCCGAGGCAAGTTTAACTTTGTTTTTTTTTTTAGCGTACTGCTCTCAATGAATAGGCGACTAATTTTGTTGCTGCGATAGATTTTAGTGATGTTTGTGCCCTCACTCGCTCCTGCGCTCGACTAAATCACCGCGATTCTAACCCTCTACACCCGACTAGGTACCCATTAGATGTTGTAAAGAGTCGATTGCAACTACAAAGCGGTAAGGCGACCGGGGCCGATGGCTATACGGGCATGGTGGATTGCTTCCAGAAGATAGTTCGCAATGAGGGGTAAGCGACACGAGCCTGGCGATTACTATAGCACTGATATTCAACGTGCGCATAGCTTCTCGAGACTTTACCGTGGAATTACTGCTCCTATCCTGATGGAAGCTCCAAAACGTGCCACCAAGTTTGCAGCCAACGATGAATGGGGCAAGATTTACAGAAATGCATTTGGCGCTCAGAAGATGACGCAGCCACTTTCTATCCTCACTGGTGCTACAGCCGGTGCTACAGAGTCTTTTGTGGTGGTCCCATTCGAATTGGTCAAGTGTGAGTGAAGACATGACAAAATTTGCCAGTACCTCGTGCCAATAACGCAGGGATACTAACCTGCTCGGAATTTTTCGAGACTGCAACAACAGGAGATACCCTTGAATTGCTGCAAACCTCCCCTCCCCCTAAATTAGCATGAGCTCACACCTTCCCTTGTAGTGCGATTACAGAGCAAGGAGTCCGCCGGGCAATATAAGGGTGCCCTTGACGTTGTATCTAAGGTCATCAAGAACGAGGGGATCTTAGCCCTGTACAATGGCCTTGAGAGTACTATGTGGCGCCACATACTTTGGAATGCTGGCTACTTCGGCTGTATCTTCCAAGTTCGAGAGCTTCTTCCTAAGGCGGAGACGAAGAGTGGCCAGATCTCTAACGACATCATTGCTGGTACCATTGGTGGCACAGTGGGCACCATCCTAAATACGCCTATGGACGTCGTCAAATCTCGCATCCAGAACACTCCCAAGGTTGCCGGTCAGATTCCCAAATACAACTGGGCCTGGCCTGCATGCGGCACCGTGATGAAAGAAGAAGGATTCGGTGCCTTATACAAGGGCTTCCTGCCCAAGGTGCTCAGACTGGGCCCCGGTGGTGGTATTCTTCTAGGTAAGCCCACAAGCTACAGCCTATCCGCGCGCATTCATATCTAGCATCCGCTAATGGGATTGAATAGTTGTTTTCACCGGTGTCATGGACTTCTTCCGAACCCTCCAAAAGTAAAGATGCTTGCTTTGTACAACAATTTTGACGTTGGAGAACTTGAACCACGCTCGATACCCCAATTGGAGGCGGACTCTGGATAGAGGCACTGCAAGGCATTGGAACTGGCGTCAAATGGAAGCATTGGCATACCTTTTCCCATAGATGACCTAGAGTAGATATATGTCCATGATGATTCATTTTGCCATTTATTACCTCTCGTGACCGGACCTATCTACCTAAGCCAATAGGACGATAAACAAAACAGCCGGTCCACTGGATAAAGAATAAAGTAAGTCGAGATACTACCTACCTCTCCCCCACAATGACATGCAGCTACCGCTGGGCATCACCTAGAAGTTGCAAGCTCCGGAGAAGTAAGTGTAAGTGTAAGTACCTGTATTTATGTCGAACAGGCAGGTATATTATATACCTAGGTACCTACCTAGTACACATGTGTTTTAGGGCCACTACGTCAAGTATTATGCACTCAGATGGATGGCTATGAAGAACCTAGATAAATGGAGAAAACCAAAACGTGCCTAATTCTCGAACTGTTCTACTCTTCGAAATTGCCCATGTTCGTCGCTTTGAAATCGTGATTGGCTAGAGTCTACAGACCTCTACGCAGCAGATGGGGGGGCACGGTGACTAGTTCAGGGTAGTTAGCTCCGGTGCAGGTTGCCGCTAGCTTGGGTAGGCTGTCGCGGGGGGTGAGTCGCGACCTGCGCACTGGGGTACATGAACACAGTGATATTCTTAATTGCGATGCCCGCCAGCCCGAAGGTATCGGCCACCTTGCCTTAGATACTCACTTTTTCTCTCTCGGCTTCGCTGACTCGTTTTCGTTATCAAGAAACCAACCGAAACCTAGTTGAGGATAATATCTCGAAGATACTTCTTGCCTGTTCTATCTACATCGGTCGCACCTTTCTTAATTCCCACACTGCAGCCCCCAACGCACTTTATACCCGGGTCTTATCTTACCCCTCCGATTCCTATCAAAGTACAACTCGAGCGAGTCACCAACGACGTCGATATCTTTCCCCCTTCTTCCAACTTCTTGACGCCGTCCCCCCTTCGAAAACTACGCCGACTTCACGAAACCCACTGCCGACACAAGCTTCGATCTCGTTCGTTCGATCCCGGGATAGCTCCCGCAGTCCCCCTAGTCAAAGCTCTTCCGATCGTACCTTTAAACAGGCTGCAGTCCTCGAGGCTTCGGCGAGGTGCTATCTGAAGTGGCCGAGACACCCCCTACTTCAGAGCGTCCATGACCAGTCTGTGGAAGTGTTTCTGGGAAAATGACGTCGACAATTTCTGTCGATTGCTCGCTCCGGCGAGTCATTCCCAGACTCCAGGCAAGGGTCCAGGCGCCGGTGTAGGGAGCCTCGGCGCGCTCGGGACTTCGCCGCGGTCCGTAACCAAGTCGCGCAAAGTCTCCGGGTTTGGCGCAGGCCTTTCCGGGGCAAAGGCTTCTGTCGGGGGCTTTGGGAAGGCTGAAATCAACAGCCGCGACTACTGCGGCCTTACCCTCCTTCTCCGAGCCGCCTCCTCCACATCGCCAGATGCCGTTGCTTTTGTTCAAGCCCTCCTCGACCACCCCGCCATCGACATATACGCTCAAGACCCCGAGAGTGGTTGGAATGCATTGCACCGAGCTCTATACAATGGTAACATATCAGTCGCACGGCTCTTGCTTGCGAAGGAGCGCCGGGACTTGACGGAATCATTTGGACCTAGTACTACGAAAATCGGCCAATTGATCAAAACTAAGGACCACGAGGGCAATAGTCCCTTCGACCTCTACAATGCTACTATCGCGCTTCGTTCCTTGAAAACGGCCGATGAACGCCCTTTTTCCAGCGATGAATCAGAGACCGATGAAGTGAATGGTGGCCCCGAGACTCAGTAAGGCTCCATGCAACCGGGGCCCGCCAATCGTGCTGATCGTAGTGTTCTAGGCATCCCACTAGATCTCCTAGCCTAGGAGAAGAAGTCTTCACTTTCGGGAGCAATAACAATTTGTCCTTAGGCGTCGGTCATGAAGATGATAGGCAATATCCAGAGCGCATTTACTTGGAACGTCCAGACCACCTAATCCATTATTTTCACGACCAGCAACTCCCCGAGCAGCAGTCCCACCCTATTAACGATGATCCAACGTCGCGCAACTTGGTAGATGTCCCCGCCCTTGTTCAGAATCGCTCTATGGCGATTCAAGATGTCGTACTTTCTAAGTTTCATACTGCCATTCTTACAACGGACCCCTTTTCGAACCTATATATTTCGGGTCTCGGCCGTGGCGGTCGCCTCGGTCTCGGAGATGAAAATACGAAGCTCAGTTTCATGCCTGTTCAAGGGGGTCTGTCGGACAAGAAAGTTACTGCAGTCGCGCTTGGACAGAATCACACCTTGGCCGTTACTAGCGAAGGTGAATTATGGTCATGGGGGTCAAATTCCTGCTCTCAACTGGGGTATACGCTACCACCACCAGTCAGACCTGATGAGGAGCCGATTAGTGTCACGCCTCGTCAGGTTTTCGGTCCTCTAAAGAAGGAAATAATACTAGGGGTCGCTGCGTCGTCTATACACTCTGTGGTGCACACTGGCTCATCCCTATTCTGCTGGGGAAGGAACGCTGGTCAACTTGGACTCATGGATGCTGATTCTCGATCTCTTGAAGTTCAGACCATCCCGCGGAGGGTGGCTGCTACTTTGATCTCAACCCACTCTTCTGTTGTATCGGCTATTTCTGCCATTGATAAAGCAACATGTTGTCTTTTTGGAGACCGTTCATTAGTCGTCTTTACTAGCTACGGATATAAGACGATTAACCTTCAAAGTACCGTTTTGTCGATCAATCCAGCTCTACAGCAGTCGATGCAATTCTCTTCAGCCCCCTCGTTCGACTCGAAGCGTCGAGAGATCCATCAAATCGCATCTAGTGGTGAAACTATCGCAGCCATCACAGGCAGTGGCGATTTATTCACAATGCAGCTTAACCACAATTCGGATCATGATCAACTCACTACGTCAACGACGAATCCCTCGAAAATTAAGGATGCGATCACCACACCGCAGTGTATTTGGGACTCGCGAAAAGATGGTGTCAAGTCTGTCGGGGTAGGCGAAAACGGCTCCGTCATTATATCCACGGAGTCTGGAGCCGTTTGGCGGCGAATTAGACGTAGTAAGGCCCAGGATACCAAGAACTTAGGTCCTTCGGGGCACAAGCGAAAGGATTTCAAGTTTCAGCGTGTTCCATACATCACTGACGTAACCGCCGTGAGGAGCTCGACGTCTGGCGCCTACGCAGCTGTTCGAAAAGATTGTGATGTTACTCGAGATCAGCTTGAAATCTCCCAGCCTACCTTGTGGGAAGATGTCAGCCCTTTGCTTCCTCTCCAGGGTTTCAAGGCCCAGAATTCTAAGATAAGAGAGAATAAAGACACCTGGAAGTTTCAAAATCCAGAGAAGCTAAAGGAGCAAGTTGATGACTTGAGTTACGAGATATTGACCTCTACCGACCTTGAGGACGATATAGCAACCCACTTTATGGATTGGACCTTTAAGAATCGGAAATTAGGCGTGGCTATACGGTCAGCTTCGAACCCAAAGATCTCAGTCCCAGTACATTCTTGGGTTCTATCGGCGCGGAGCGCGGTTCTTCGTGATGGGTTGCAGCGATTTCGGGAAACTGGGCACTACGACATACCAGACCTTCTCACTATCAAGGAGGAGCAAAGCGAGACGATTGTTGAGTTTACTTGGGACCTTGACATAATCGCTTTGCTCAATATGGTTGTTTATATGTATTGCGATCGCGTCATTCCCGCCTGGAACTTTACTCGGCAGGCTTCTCCACTAGCGTACAGGTATCGTCAAATTCGCACGGACGTCATGAAACTGTCCAGTCGGCTAGGGATGCCAAGACTTGAGGCCGCTGCGCGCATGCAGACTCCCGCATCTCGTTCAATGAACGTAGATTTTCAGGACGCGATTAACAATTCCGCTTTTTTTGAAGATGGCGACGCTCTTTTAGAGCTAGATGGCGATGAAATTCCAGTGCACAGCACGATGTTGTGCCAGAGGTGTCCATGGTTCCAAGGACTTTTTAATGGACGTTCTCGCGGCAAATGGCTCGAAAGTCGCCGAGCAGCACGAGGTGAATCTGATCTCGTGAATATCGATCTGCGTCACATGAACCCGGAATCGTTCCACTACGTTCTTCAGCATCTATACGCAGATGTAGGGGAGGAGCTTTTCGATTCAGTGGTTGCAGGCAGCATCGATGATTTCTCCGAACTAGTTATGGATGTAATGAGCATCGCCAACGAATTAATGCTTGATCGCCTGTCACAGATCTGCCAAAAGGTTATCGGTCGTTTCGGTACGTAATTACGCTACTCAGCATCCCAGAATTTTTAGCAATTAACAAAACATTAGTGTCAACACGAAATATTTCAACTTTGTTGAACCTAATTAGCCCTTTCTCCGTGACCGAATTCAAGGAGAAAGGACTTGAGTATATTTGCCTTCAAATGGAAGCAATGCTTGAGAACCAGTACGTCATTCTCACCCAACCTCACATTATTGCAGATCACATACATCTCTCGAAGTCACTCTTTTCAACCGTTCTGTCGTCCCCATCTTCATTTTTGCCTGTTCCCCGCTCTCATATTCAAGTTTCGCATAAGCCTGCTAATACCAACCTAGTCTCCTTGATGGTCTAGACGAAGAGCTTCTACATGAGCTAGACGAAGTTGTTCGAAATAATCAGCTTGCACGTTGCCCATTCGCACGAAGCGGGCGGGCTGAGTTAGAACTTCACGAACAAAACCCCGACTTGGCGCACGACCTGCATGAAGAAAGGCTAGGTCGTGTGAGAGATATGGCTTTTAGAGCAGCTCTTAAGGACGATGAAAAGAGAAACTCGTCGTATAAAACCCGTTTCGGCAGTTTCGATATTTCCGGTACATCGCCAGCAGCCGACCGAGCAGCCAGGCAGAAGTCGAAAGCGACACGTAATGAGCCTTTTAGTCCGGACCTTCGACCTAAAAGCTCCATAGCCGACCTCATGTTCAAAATGGACGGAGATGAGGAGCTGGATGCCGGCGATCCCTTGTCACCGAGCCCTAGGCCTTTGGTTGTTAGCGACCGCGACGAATTAGATCGTTTGCCCCCTTTATCCGAACCCCGTGGTACTCCACAGAAAGATATTCGGTTGGGCACCCCTGAGATGGACCCAATACCACCACCACCGGCTTTAGCTTTTCGGTCAGCTCAACCAGCACCTATACCATCATTTGGTACCGTCCAAGGACAAACCGCACAAAATGCAAATCCCTGGGGGTCTTCCGCTCTGCCAATTAGCCGTTTAGACCTTAGGGAGATGCTAGCAGAATCGAAACCTGTACAGTCCGCACTTTCTGCCGGGTTAGCTGCGCAGAGTCGCGAAGCTAGTTCCAAACCCACACCTCAAAAGCTTTCGCAGAAGGAGAGAAAGAAACAGCTTCAACAACAAGCAGAGCAAATAGCTCGACAAGGAGCGGAGGACAAACAACAATCGCAATCGCCATGGAGCAAGTTCGGTGATAAAAAGGCTGCGCCTTGGAAGACAAAGTCCGAACCTACAACATCCATGCATGACCTGCTTCACCCTGATTCTGCTTCAATTGCGAGAACGCCGAACTCCAAACCATTAGTTGCTGCAGAGGCCTCTTCAAGCAAATCCTTACCAAGACGGGCTGCATCGCCTGACACGAGGTTTTCCGGGCAGAAACCAAATAATGCACCAAAATCGTCTCCGGTATCGACGCGCCCTGATTCTCAGCCAGTAACTCCTCACTCCAAGTCCTATATTAAACGTGCTCCAAAGCTGGAACAACAAGTTGGGCTACCTCTCGCAGACATCATTGGCCAACAGCAACGCGAGCAGCAGAGCCGCCGCGAAGCGGTTGCCAAACGCAGTCTGCAAGAAATCCAACAAGAACAAGCATTCCAAGAATGGTGGGATCAAGAAAGCCGCCGCACCCAGGAGGAGGAAGCAAGAAGACTTGCTCGTGAAGAAAATAAAGACAAGAAAAAAGAAGGTGGAAGACGTAGCCGGGGCTCCAATAAGCCCAAAGGTAGCTCTCGCGGCGGGGCGAGCAATAATAGCGGCACAGCTGCTGCGCCCGAGCCTAGTTCTGCTGGCTCGAGGGGCAAGGCAAGGAGTAATAGGGGGAAAGGCAAGACTTAGATTATAGACCTTATGCATTTGCATGGGCTGGAGACGTCTCCCGAGAGGCGCATGTTCATTTGGAGTTCGGGGGCTGCATTATGCTTCACTCATTGCGATTCAGTTCACGGTGTATATATATGGTATCCGAAGAAGTTGACGTTTATAATTGTTTTATGTGTGTACATATTCACATATTCAAAGACTTTGAACAAAATCCAGCCAATCGGAAACTTACATGAAGACAGTAAAGGACATTAAGTACGTCAAGCCTCAGAAATCTGTGATTCATCGGGCCAGCACTTAGTTCAAAAAAAAATTAAGGAACTGTCAAATGTGACTTTCCCTTCACCACCCCTAAATCCCACACATCATAGTCTTAGGATGATTTCAAGATAACGGTGATGTTGGGGACGACATGGCATTGAGATTGAAAACATTCACACCACCTCAAATTGATGTTTCAGGCACCAAGCAATATTCTGGTGATCCAGAGCACACCAGAAATTCAAGAAATACCTCCCAAAATTTTCACCGCACACGCCGGACTCGGAATACCCCAGAGACCCGCCATATAGGAGAACGACAGCACACCCCTTTCTGCATGTTACCGCTGTTATTATACAGCCTCGATACTGAGCAGACATCCACCATACGAGAGAGCAGAACACCCCTTCTCCGTATCGCCATATAGGAGACAACACCAACTTCCTCATGGTCAACATCACCCATCGATATAAAGCCGGCCAACATATTTCCACAACGCAACAAACTTCCTCATCGTTGAAGAAGAGCGATCTTTCTCGCCGGCTCGGTCAAGCCTGCTAACACCCGCACCCGTCGAGATCAATAGAAACCCGGCAAAGATCCGCAGTACAGCAATCCGGCGTATCTCCACATCTACGCCCAGAATATTATACACCACGTCAAGTTAGCCAGTATTCTGCGGTGTGCCTCCACATTGAACCTTGGGACCTTGCACACCATATCAAGCCCGCAAACATTCCTCACGGCTCGACATGACACAATAGTTGCCAGTGTTGGATATCTGACGGCTGATTTGCACACTATATCAAGCCAAAGAACATCCTTTATGGCTCGACATGATACAATAGTTGCCGGTGTTAGATATCTGATGGCTGATCACCCAAATCATCGGTTGTTCCCCAATCCGATTGACCACATTGGGCTCACGGTGTAATACCCACTAGCTTGTAGTGGCATACCGGTATGGTGAATGACACTTCAAATAAATGAATATCCGGGACCAACGCTTTCAAGTCCGTGTAGACATGCCCCGGCCCGGGGCAAGAAAGGAGGTAGACTGACTGCGAAAAAATGTCCTGTCTTCGATGAGGTCGTATTGTTGCCGTTTGGGTTGAACTTTTCTTCTTCCTCAGGTGAGCTACGCGAGGCTTCTCGGGCACACCTAGTACAGTTCTCTATCGTTGAGATATACTGGATTGCTATGTCATGCACCTCGGTCGAGGACAAACAGACCGCGTGAATAGTATAACAGTGGATCGGAAATCACTTCATTGTCCTAACCGACAAGGCACCCTGCCCGCTTGACAAGCGTAAGAACTCGTTTGGAGGAAACTGCTGCTAAACCTGCGTCGACACGATCTGACAAAACATTGCCATCTTCCTTGCGCCACCTCAAAGCTTGGTGGGAGAGACAATGTCCAGCAACATCTTAAAACTTCATCGGGGGCCTTCCGCAGGGCTATGAAGCAGATTTTGTTGTTGCAATTGGCCAAGGCAATTGACCGAACTGCCGGAACGAAGGTCGAAGCGATGTATTGAGGGCTGTGGACTCTTGGCTTGGGTCCAAAGCGGCAAATCAATCCATCATTCGTACTCATCGTAACCTCTATCATTACATCCTACCGCTTCTCCTCATCGCCGCCGAAGATTTCGAGGCCCGAAGGCATAGCGGGGGTAAGAGGATTGTTCACTACTACAGATCGTAGAGAAGACCGCAATTTATGCTAGCCGGCCCGGCGGTGGAAGTTCAACGACAGCCCTTGCGCTCCATAATGTGCAGTGACTCGAAAGTGGGCAAGGTAGCTTCTTTGGGTATTCCGCAAAGTAGCTTCTAGGCCGCTCGACACGAATGAGAGAACACTGCCGAACTCTCTTGTCAATACCGAGTCCTGGTAATTCCTCCGAGGTTTGGAATCAGTTTGGCGCCTTACTACGGCTCACCTCGGTTCTCTTCCGATATGTCGGGCTCGGGGATCTCTGGCCCCTCGTACTCGGAACTCGTCGAGAGCGTAGCTGATTTCGTACCGACGTTCCGGATAAAAGGTGTCTAATTTGCCACATTTTGCGAATGGGTCATCTTTTTCCTCGCTGCCATCAAGCTTCGATTCTCTCGTTCCCACAGGATGAGTGCTCATGAAAGCTTTGTCCGATCAGTCGAAGAGTTGTATTGGATTTACAACGTACCGACCACAACCGTTTCAACGCGTCGCACTTTTATCTCACATTTGTTAACCTCATTGCACAAACGCGAACTCTATGATCCCACATTCCGATGGTTTTGAGACCGAGTTAACGCCGCGCTGGATGTGAGCTGGACCATCATCCTTTTCGCACGCTGTGGGCTATATGGACACACCCAGATACCGGTACTTTGGCCGCGCTGTCCCCCATATACTCTCGGGAGAGGGGGGGTTGGGTGAAGGGGGGGAGGGGGAATATTTATATTTCAGAATCAGACTCCTAAGGTCAGACGAGGGAGAGGGGTTTCTCAATGACGGAGCCCTTACATACTAGTTGTACTGCAAGGGGTGTTATTCGCAATATCCCCTGGCCCGTAAGACTGACCATTTCCCGTGACTGTTCCCCCCTTTCGGCGTGACTGGGTGTTTGGTAGTGGCAAACAATCTGACTAGGGAGGCTCCAATTCGACGGCAGGTTTTTTTTCTCTTTTTTTTTCATCTCCCTCTCATTCTAGATCCTCTTGAATGGGTAATCGGCACCTAGGAGATCAATATCGACGATTATATCGGTAAGCAAGGGCTGATAGAAAGGGATGATGAAGTGGCGGGTACGAAATACCCTTCAATTGCGCATCTCTAGCAGGTTTCGTCGGCCCAGCAGCTACTTCAGCCCTTCTTACCTCGTATCGTCTAGGTGGAATCGCATTGTGAATAAGACACGTATGTCGTCTCTTTTCGTCCACCATCCGTTTGGGTAATATCCCCACGCAAGCCTGATGACAATGAAATCGGTCCACCTTGCATCAAAATTGTTTCTAGCCCTCCTTATTCGATCGATAGAGGCCTCCCTCACGTCGCCACTCATCCATAGCCCTTCACGGAAAGTTCCTTCTCCTTAATGTTGAATATGTCAAGATGTCGGGTTCGAGTCGTGTGTAGGGCCGTTCTGGAGTGAACTTGATCGGAAAGACCACGCTGCGAAGGGATGTAGAACGGACAGGAAAATAGATAGACCTAGGGGTAAGAAGCATTAACCCCGACGTATTAGAATGACACTTAATTAAGAAATCCGAGTCTGTAGTAGAGCTTCTGGGATCATATTGAGCTATTGCATTGATCATTGAAGCTCTTCGTTCATCGACCTGCAGCGAACAGAACCCCAGGCGTAGAACCGGGGCTTCGTTGACCAGGACCAAAATTGACTTTGTTGCTATGACGGGATTGAGCCAGATATTAAACATCTCTCAGTCGTCGTCACGGGGGTAGCTTACCCCACCAACAGATGAAGAATATGCAAGCCTTAGGGGCCAGGATCCCAACTGACCAGGATCGCTTCAGGTACCACCTAGACCTGCCAGTTCCCCTGCCCAGATGCATCAGCGGAGTTCTGCCTAGTACCTACAGTAAATCGAGGTTGACACGTACATTTGTCGATGGTGGAAAAATGCACGTGTTGATGGTGGAATTCGAGTAAAGATACTGGTTTTCTACATGGTAGCCATGTGAGCTTACAGATATCACGGCCTTCTTTTGGAAACCATTACACTTACTTACTACTTATTTCAAAAACATAGCACCCTATTCCGCCAAGCTACTAGATAGTTAATGGCCGCTCCTCCCTATTGCGACGTAGTATCCGGACACTTTACTCCATGTCTAAGGCACAGGCCGACCCGACAAGTTTCATGTTGTTACGGGTGGGGGCGAAGAAATATAATTTAGGCCTGTACTGCTATGAATAATTAGGGACTGCCGTTACTGTGATGGTAGCTGGAACTTCTTACGAGTACGATCATGTCCCTCTCGAGATATTCGAAGACGATGCGGTTCATTTCTTTCCTTCTCCCTTCATAGTTAAGTCTTGGTAAAGCCCGTCGAAGTCCAAGAGGGGATGAATCACCACCAGAAGACCTTCCCTCTTCCGTGCTAATCCTCAGAAGCAAACCTATCATTAAAGGCATTCGGTCCGTCGTGCAGAATCGAGAGGGATCCTATATTGCGGTCATAATACTGTAGGCAGAGAGTCTATCGATGGTGTCATGGAAAGAGCGTATATTATTCGGGACAACTTCTAATACTACATGGCGCTGGAAGGATTGTTCTCACGACGACTTTTGGGTATATCGTTTCGCTCGCCGCAATGTCAGTAACTTTGACGACTCCACTGGACTTTACCATACTAAGTTGACCATTGCAGTTCCGGGGTGCCGAAGAAACTAAATCCATCTTCCAGTCGAAATGAACATCCGAGCTCGTCATTCGCCCTATTTATTCATCCGTGTTTCAATGGAGCTTGTGTCACCAATGTTCTCTTGTCAAGCGAGAACCGAACAGCATTTAGTGCGGCCACATGATCTTCCCAATCGCAACGCTGGCGAGGGCTTAGGTTCGCGTTTTGGTCTTCTGCATCGAGCTTCGCGGACACGGTCGTACATATTGTCGGGTTCCTCATTCAGACGTGGGATGAAGCAGGATGGATTGAGGTTAGGTTAAGCTTGGGGAGCGACAAGGGGTTTTATTAGATACGGCACAGCACCTGGTCAAAGATAAGGCGACCTGATCGCTGATCCTTAAGGCGGCCTCATATACCCAGCGTATGATGTCTTCTATGGCTAGGTATTGCCCTACCAATAGGTTTGATGCGTAACGTTAAAACGTTATCAACGGCAACCATACAAGCACCGATCATTCTCTCGATCCGGTAACGTATTAGTCTGGTACCCACCGCCGATAGGATCAGTGCTATTGATAGCCAGTCATATTTTGGGCCAGGATGTTTTTGTGATATATGATCAGCTCCTATATGCCGCCCTGCCCAAAATTTTGCGACAAGGACATGTTGTTTCAGCCCAATATTCATGTGAAATACTTCCAGGCAAATAGATAGAGTCAAATTATGATGTAAGGACTGAGTAAGGACTGAGTAAAACGCCAATCGGTGTCTATAGAGCGCAAAGGGCTGAGATTGAGTCAATCCGTGGACGAAAGAAACCCCTTCATTCGTTCTCTCCTTATTAGCCAAACGTATTACACCACCGACATCTTTTTGTGAGAAATTGCCACCCCCTGCCGAAATAGAAGATGCCTGCACTTTTAAGACCCTCGCCTCCCTATTACTTGTTCTTATTCTCTTCTTCTAAAATCATCGCGTCCAATTTTGCCTGTTCAGCCACCAAGTCGGCTTCAAGTTTGTCTAGGTGAGCTTGTCTATCCGCTATTTTGTGATGTTAGTAAGTGAGATGCCTTTTCTTCACATATTTAGCAGCACTTACCCACTTCTTGCTCCGTTTTTGCTTCCTTGAGGTACTGACGAGCCTCAATAATCGCGCTATCGATTACCGCGATGATCTGCTTCTGGGCGTCCACGTCCATCTCTGAGCTTGGTAGCCTAGTGGCTGACTATCTGTGCAGATTGGGGCTTCAAATATGCGATTCGTATCGGTATATGGGGGAGTTGAAGTGTTATCCTGGGAGGAACTCGCTGTAGGACCCCGATTTCTTGCGTTCATCTCTCGATCTATATACGACCAAGAACGCAAACCCCAGACGCATGTTGGAGCCCGATATCGATGTTGGTGCAATGTCTAAGCAAAGATCCAGAGGGGAATGTGACTCGTCGCAACGGTACACCAACGATTGAATCAATGATCGGTGTCAAGAAAGCAATGGATATTTTGCTCGAATCGCCTCATTTGCAACGATACACGGGAAGCGATTGGTTTTGTAGTTGTCCTGTTCCTCGCCACGGATGTCGTTGTGGACGATGTGAGACGAGAACTTCGCAAAACGATAGCACAAGAAAGGCGGAGGTCGCTTATATCGTCCCTTGATACGCTTGAGCACGATTCTTTATTTATCAAGGGCCAGTCCCACGTACCACTGCAAGCACTCGATCGCCGATACTCTCTCCAGTACACGCATACACGAGTCTGCAGTTCATCAATCTGGCCTTGGCAGCAGATAAATGTGCAGACGCGGCATTTCGTTCCCCTCGAATCGTTTCCAACGGGATGGCTGCTTACGGGCGCCAGGGCCCCTCGGCTATCTCGGGGTCCTTATTAAGATGCCCTCTGCCCTGTACACCCTGCAAGTCCAGACCGATAGAGTCACGGCGCTACTGTACGACTACATACTACTATAGCAGGACTATAGTAGACCGAGACTACCTCTGGGACACATGATTGGGTAAGCAGTAGTTGGGCGCTTATTGGCGGTTGTGGATGCAATAAGAGAGAGTGTGTAGTAGAGGCATCAGCTAGCTTTCTTTGGTTCCCCCCACGCGCGGCGAATCCTGAGCTAGCAAAGGGCACCAGTCACAGGAAAGCAGGCAGAGGAAGATTAGCCGGTAACGTCTTCGACTGGCGAGATAAGAATCCTATCGTGCCATTATTACCCACTTTCGACTTCAAACCTCCCACTACCTAATCTATATCTTACCATGGCGAATGCTATGTAACTTCAGAGATGCCAACGCAAACGGAAGCGTACATATTCTATGATATTAAACTTCGCTGTCATTTCTCTAAGTCCCCGCCTGTCTGCCCTCTTTCCTATCGTTTTCGTCCACGTTAACAGGGGTGGGTACCCCATAGTTCCACGGCCTTCGATCAGACAGTTTCGCTGCATCTGCCGTGTACAGATCTCGTTTCAGGGTTGGAGTATCATGAACGATTCGGCTGTGGGATATTACCTTACGATAATCATTGTCCGTCAAGATGACGTTTTGTCATGCCAGATAAGCAAGCAGGAGCGAGAGTACGATGTTGGCTTCGTTTTAGACGAAATTACTTTTTCCAACTCGACTTCGGTGTTCCTGTAATTAGATTGGAGTATCCTCAGATGCAAAAATACTATTTGGAAAATTCTCCAACCCTTGGTATTGTGGTCTATCGGACCCCCAAGCCGTGTTTGCCAAAACATTTCGACATGCAACGACATTGCCTTGGCATTACCTATGCCCAAGGCTTCAAATTCTATGACATGTGCTCGAAGCGGTGTAGGATCAAAGCCCCCCACGGTTTAATGGCTTCATTGACAAATTCGTAAGAGACATTAAAGCTGGTGAGCTCTCTACGTCTAGATAGTTCACATTCGGGCTTAGTAATTACCATGTCGAGTATGATCTGAATTATTGCAGATAGTATGAAATTAACGAAAAGCTATAAATTATGGCTTAATGACGAGGCTACCCAAATTAGTTAAACTATGAAAACCAAGGGGAAGGATCCGATGCAGGTTGCCGGCTTCCCGAAGGATTTCTACAAGCTGACCCCCATGTGCGTGATTAATAACCGTGGGCTTATTGCAATATACCGTTCGATACAACGCACTGATACTGGCTTCTTAATTGGTAAAATAGTCACTGTCGTCGAAATAGAAGGCCCCTAGGGGTGCTCGTATCGAATATTATCATTATATAAGTGCAGGAGCCCACACAAATAAGACAGCCATGGAGGACTTGCAAATGAACGATACTAACCCTAATCCACGTACTACGACCTGTCAGTGACCCTGCAGTAGCTAATACTCTCTCTAGAGCCAAATCCCTCACCACTCCCAGATGTTAGATATCTAATAAATAGCAAACAGGCCCAATAATGTAAATCACTCTATTCGGGCAAGTGGATGCGGATGCGAATGTACATGATATGTGAGATGTTGGTCTATTAATCTTGGGTCATGCATATTGAAGGAATGTGAGCCAACATGGAGTTAATACATGAGCTCTTTTCGTCTGAACTGAGAGGCGAATCGCAGTACTTGTGCATTTCGTCACGGGCTACTAGGTACGAATGGCAATGTATGGGTAGGTCCTGAATACTTGTTGACGCACGAGGAGCCATAATTACTACTTCCAACAGCTGGATAATATATACAAACAACCTCTTTGTTCTGTACCTCGGAGGCGGAGGTATGTGGTCGTGGGTAGTCAAGATCGCGAGACATTTCTTCCTGGGTCGAGACCGGGTTCGAAAAATACGTATAATGCTTATAAACATGCTGATATAAAAGCCACATTACTAGGGAATAACGAATGTGGACGGCCCATGAGAGGAAAGGATCGGATACAAAACGCAGACTTATTTGGGCACGCAACATAATTTCAGCCCTATTCTGCAATACTCCTGAAAGCAGAATATTGCCAAGTCGGGGGCTTGGCCGTATGCAGTTCCTTACATGTGACTTATGGTTGGGACCGTAACAATTACTACATGAACGGCCTTTACATATAAAAATCCTTAGTAGATAATTAAACTAGTGATCATTACACTTGGCATCAAGACTCCAAAAGAAAGGAGCTAGAAGATCATGGGGACTCGAGATTGCCTCAATTCTGCACCATGTTCGGCTGCAAGCCCTCGGATTCAAGGGTTGAACACTCAAGTCCCAATATGAGACCCCGACTGTTACCACCCCTCTTGACCCCGGAAAATGCGGCTGAGAGGAACTCGGAACTTTTGAGTTCGGACACCGGGTTGCGTGCGGGAAGTTTTGCCAATGTCAACAGGGATATATGGATGCCAAGTTTTGGCGTTGACTCTAGGGATTCAATATCTGTATATTCTTCCCCCTTGCTTTTCATACCCGAGCATCGCCAGATAACGCCGGTTTGAGAATCAATATCACTACTCACTTCTGCTTGAGAAAGAAGTATGTTTCTATAATCCAATGATCAACATTGTGTTCTGTATAGAATATCTATAAACTGTTTGGTGGGGGCTGAATCCCCAGACTTACAGACCCGATGTAAGTCGGCGCAAGCGAGCTGTATGTACGTGCGAACCAGTCCGGTCCAATGTTCGGCGCCATCACAGCCATCTAGCCAGCCCACTGCAGCCCGAATACCACAGAATGCCTGTCCCGATACCTATGTAGGTTCACGAGACGAGGCCCCTGACCTAACGCCGCCTGCAATAGAACAAACAGTCCAATCTAGATGCCCTCGGAATACGAGAAACACCACGCCGTACGCTTCAGCCGTTATGTGGTCGACTTGCTGAAAAGGGATGTCGGCTTGCATGCCGAGCCATCGGCGGCGTGGAGTTCGTTAAGTGATCATCAGGGTCTTGCCCAATTGAGCGCTGCGCCCGTGAGAATTTAGTGTCTGGCGGTCTGCGACCTGCAAGCCTGGGTTGACTGCTTGATGACATCTCAGTTACCCCTCCCCTCCATGCGCATACCTCCCGCCAACTGGACGCCAGCTCCGCTCTAAACACATACTGCTCTGGGGTAGAGAGGTGAGACCCGATTCTGTCAGACGGGGCGCAGATCGAGGGAGTCGGGAGGAGATTATACATCAGAAAAACTTTGTCGCCATGGCCTTCTAGACTGCAATAAA
Organism: Nemania abortiva; assembly: GCA_022578505.1. Lineage (NCBI taxonomy): Eukaryota > Fungi > Ascomycota > Sordariomycetes > Xylariales > Xylariaceae > Nemania > Nemania abortiva. The sequence goes on from MU392652.1 coordinate 141,875, forward strand.
ATATGCAGTCAGACTGCTTAGTGCAACCCTGCTCATGTACCTGTTCACCCTCAGCTCAAAGCAGCTAAAGCCGTTGGAGTTAACGTCACAACGGAGCCGAAGATGGCGATGATGGGCGCGAGCTTAAATATGTTGTCTCCCGGGAGCGATGAGGGAGAGAGAGGAGGGGAGAGGAGAGACTCACTCACTCACGGCATTCATCACTCTGTAGATCCAATCTAGACACAGAGAGAGAGAGCGAGAGAGAGGGAGGAAATCCCGACGTCGAAAATATTAATAATAATAATGATGCAGCACCAGTCCCTCGCTTTACTCCTTACATCGGCCATCGCGGCCACGTCGGCGTGCACCATCCCACCAGGGCCTCCGCTGTCGAACAACATCACGTCCGGCTTCTCGCTGCAGCTGCAGAATGCGTCGTACCCCGACATCCACAACCACTTCCTCAACATCTGGGACTGGGGCGGCGGCGACCAGCACCTGTTCGTGAGCCCGGCCGGCAACTCGACGAGCGAGCTGCAGCTCATCGACGGCGTCATCACGCTGCCCTGGGACCCGCCGCGACGGGCTGTCATCAACGGCGAGGTATGTTATATGTTCTGTTCTGCTCTGCTCTGCATTGCGGCCGTGATTTGGTTCGGTTTAGTTTGACAAACCACTCCCTCGCCTCCCCTCCCCCATACATATCCAACGTAGCCGATGTAACCCCCACTCGTTCGTTCGTTCGCTTGATGGCTTGCTCGCTTGTTCGCTCGCTCACGCCAAGGGACCGCAGTACGAACCCCTCGACAACACCACCAAAATGTTCATGACGGAGAGAGGCGACCCCCGCGCCGTCTGGGACGTCGTCTACGGCTGCAACCCCGACACGGACGCCCTCCAGGTCGAGCTCGCCTTCAAGGAGCGTGCCGATAGCCCCCCTGTGTTCGGTGGTCTCATGGGCGTGCGCCCGTTCAACGGCATGTACGACTTCCGGTGGAAAGGGCCGGGCACTTCGGGTACGTGCAGAGCAAATCTGCAACTATCTCCTCTTTTTTCTTTCGGTTGCGACGCGCGAAATAAATATGTTGTGTTATGATGTCTGCGGTTTGCTAACAAGTTCCTATAGTCAACGATCCCAACCGCCCGTGGGTTCATGTCACCTTGGTCGTTATTCCCACCAACAGCACGGCATGAGTGAGGATGGCTCTGGTTGGATCGGGCCTTGTTAGGACTGGCGATCTTGTACAAATGTTGGTGATATCACTGCATGACGTTGGATGGCCTGGTAGTGATAGATGTATGGTGCTGGTGGTGGTTTCGACGGCCTCTTTTTCGTGGTTGATTTAATCAAGTTATTTAATGATATCTGTTATAAATAGCATCGCCTAGAAAAAGCCATATGCGTAATAGACCAGTCCAGCCAGCAATTTCTTTTTTCGGTACAGCCGTTGCTCTCTAACAATTAGTATCACAAGCGGGATGCTACAGGCGCTGTAATTATAGTGGGTTTATAGAGCCGTATTCGGGTTTGGGATGTTATCCATGAAACACCCCCAAATATATCTCTACGACGACTCGTGGTCATTTCAACATCCACCGGGCCGACCGTTCTGTGATAGAAGAGCTATTCCGGATACCGCATAGACATACGGAGGTCCGCGACGGCAATCGCAAAATCAAGCATATAATTATTACTCATCTACCTTAGGATCGGCTACTTTCCGGCATTACGGCAAAGACTCGATTGCTATCAAACCCCTCGAACCAAGACTGTCTTGCCCGTTAAGCGAAGCTAGACTAGCAGGCCACACAACGTAGAGCAAGAATGAAGGTTGCCTCCATGAGGCAAATCCGTTACTCATCTCTCGTGCCGTGTCACTGGTACTACCGGGTGCCAATTTGAGGAATGGTCCAGGAAGTGAATTTCCAGACCTCGATTAGACGTCAAGGAAACACGACCACATCACACAAGATACGTTAGGTTCATCGTAACGGTAGCTCATATGAAAATGTGCTCCTGGAGGTATCTGTGTTACAGTCCTCGGCAACCACCGCCAACCATGTGGCCGGTATGACGTCGGACAAACAATCAGAACACAGCATTGGTCTTCCCACGGCATCGGGAGAGGCCGCCGACTAGTTTAACGTAACCGACGGAGGGCTTGTCCAAAAGAGCTTCAAAATGTGCTGGGTCATTCCCTTCATACCGAACTTCACACAATAGATGCTTCACCAACACATACCTTACGTAGATATGCATAGAAAATCACGTGGACATGTCTAGACAGCACTCTTCACATTTGAACAAAAACGGGTGATTAAATCAGAAAAAGATACCGTGCCTTTATTGCTTATTTAGGAGCCCGCCTATTCTATATCCCGGCTGCGTCTAATGTCCTAGTCCCTTCGTAATGCAAAAGAGTAACAGGAAATTCGAGACGCAATCCATGATGCAACGCTTGGCTGGGCGCAAAATTATATGGTACTAAACCGGGAAACGTCACTCAACTAGCCGCGCCGTAGCCAATTCCTTCTCACGCCAACTAGAAGAGGGCCAAGGTAGCGCCGAATAGGGCGGCTACGAAGGTGGCACCCATCATGGTGAGAGAGGCGGCACCGGAATCCGGCGCGGTGGTGCTGGAGGCAGAGCTGCCGGCAGAGCTAGTGCCGGAAGCAGAGCTAGATCCAGATCCAGAAGATCCGGTTGCTGAAGAGGTGGGCGAGACGCTGCCGGTAGAAGAGCCAGAGGTAGCGGTGGAGGTGCCGGAGCTGCTTGAGGACGAGGAAGTCGAGCTGGGGGTGTCGAAGGTGGTAGGGCAGGTCAGGTTGAAGCGGGGCGTGGTCGACAGGTTATCGGTGATAGCGAAGCTTTGCTTGTTAGCCCCGTTAGAATCTCGCAGGTTGTACCAGAACGTCGGGGTCTTGTTAAAGAGGCGGCGGCAGCCAACCTCCTGCCAGTAGTACTCGGCGTTCGCGACGCTGGCAACGGCCTGACCCCACTTGATACCAGTGTATGGGTAGCCAGTCTCGGTCACCCAGACGGGCTTGCCACCGGCAGCAGCAATGGTAGCATCGTAGGCGTTGTCAAACAGGGTGCCCGAGTTCTTGATGTCATTGCCCTTGCCATCCTCGTAGTAGGGGTACTCGTCAACACCAATCCAATCAACGGCGTCAATAACGGCCTTGTTGGTACCGTTAGTCCAGGCATCCCACGTGTCGACGTGGCCGATAGGAACCGAGGCGATGTCTGAGTCGGCGAAGTTGCTCTTGAACTCCTTGATGAATTTGGTGATGACGTCGGGGCCGGCGCCAACGCCGGTGGGGTCGTTCTTCAATCCCGTGACGGAAACACGGTACAAGTCCTCGCTGCCGATCGAGACACCAATGATGAGGTCAGCAAGGTCCTTGCCAAACTTCTTCAGGCCGCTCTTCAGGGCGGTCATCTCGTTGTCGATGCTATCGGTACCCGAGGTCCACAGACCGAGCAGGATCTTGGTCTTGGTCTCAACGGCGGCATCGAAGGCCTGGATGGGGTCGCTCGTGGAGTAGGCTTGGATGTTGGTGTACAGTCGCACGGCGTCGAACTTGCCCGGAGCGCCCTTAAGGTTCTGGGCTGTGTTGAACTCGGCAAGGAAGTCGGACTTGAACTTGGCGGAGTTGTCAGTCTTCATGGCTCCCGAGTTGAAGCCGAGGTAGTTGTCGCCAGCAGACGCGAGCGTGGCGAAAGCGCCTGCTGCAAGGGCGGAGGTGGTTGAGACGCGCATCGTGAACTGAATGTGTGGAGGTCTGAGGACGAACGGATTGAAGGGTTCAAGGGGTGGCTGATAGTTGGTGCTTAAAGGAGCGAGGGAATTGAATTCCGGAAAAAAAAGGTGCGAATACAATTATCGAATGGGGGATCGGATAAACGAGTGTGTTAGCGAATATGACGCCAGGAGTGGTAGGTCAAGGAGTGACTGAGACGAGGAGGAAGGACAAGGACGCAGGTGGTGTTACGAAAGGGAGAAGATGTGCACGTTTATTGTACAGAGTTGAAGCCAAGACCCGAACAAAACAACCGCGTTATGTAAGCCAATGCTAGTTTGACATTTAAGGGGGTGGCGGGCATCCCTACCGAGCTAGGTAGGTGCAGATCCCACTGCGACCCACGCGCTTCTACAGTGTAGAGAAAAACTGATGGCAACTGACAGCCGCCTACAGCATACACAGTTAGGTACTGTCAGAAATAAGCGATCCAGTTGAGTGTTCTCAGGTGATTCTATTGAGTGGTCTGAAGGTGTAGTCTGGTTGCATTGGTTATAGACATATATACTGCAAAATTTTGCGGTACATATGTTTTAGCGCTATACGCTAGGTTTATCTAAATAATTAACCTTAATAAGTATTTAGTACATACTTTTTATATTTAATATATTTTTTTAAAAAAGCAACTTTTATAAGTTGTTTTTTTTAGCAAAATTAAAGCTATTTAAAATTTAAAAAAAATTAAAAAAATAATACTTTAAAATAAATTTAAATTATTAAAAATATAAAATATATAATATATATTATAAATATTATTATTATATTATTAAAGCTTTTATTTATTAAAAATAATAAAAGTTTTAAATAGTTATAAAATTTTAGTTATAAATAAAATTTAATAAATAATTAATTTTTATTAGTTTAAATAAATAATATAATTATATTATTATTAATTTAATTTAATTTTTATTATATTT